>VIAB01003287.1:31735-44456 GCA_009801035.1 Oophaga pumilio
GTAACTATACTAAAAAGAACCAGTATAAAGTGCTATTTTAGAAAAATATTAAATTTTATTGACATAAAAACAATGCAGAAAAATATATACAAAATATTCAAATAATCAAAGAAATGAATGAAAACTGAAAACAGGTACTACCAAACCAATATTAAAATTGGGGATGAAACCACTAACGTACCTAACTTACAAACCATGTGTGTAACGCCCATATGTTAGTATAATAGCCAAAAACAGCCGCTTGAATAAATCGTGAATCAGCCTTTACAGCTGCGTTTACCACAGTGTGCCTCAGCGGTTGAAATAGAACATAGCGGTATTCAGGGCACTTACATTGGTGGTGGTCAGTGCTGTGTGGTATCCCCAAGGCGCCCCAACGCGCGTTTCGTCCCTTCGTTAGGAGGCGAACGTAGGGAGGAAGGGGTGTGTACATTAAATAGGGAAAGTCAGCCAATGAGAATTTGAGTTTCAATATGTTCATTACATATTACGTCCCACGGCCGTAACCCAGGACGCCAAAAGGAGGTCTGACGTCAGTGGCACATGCGCAATTGAACACCACTAAATGGCACACATGATTAATATGTAATGAACATATTGAAACTCAAATTCTCATTGGCTGAATTGTTGCTACCTAAATTATTGACAGTATTTGAAGAAGCTAAAGAGAAAAAGCTGCTGCCTGCCTCTATGAGAGAAGCGATGATAGTAGTGATTCCAAAGGAGCAAAAAGACCCCAGAATACCCGAATCATATAGACCAATTTCACTATTAACGGTGGTTATTAAAATATTGGCCAAAGTATTAGCTAATCGGCTGACTGGGGTCATTTCTTCTCTGATACATCCAGATCAGGCAGGATTCATGCCTAATAGATCTACAGCGGGTAATATAAGGAGGCTATACCTTAATCTTCAAATGCAAGCGGATAATTCGGGTCGTAGAGTAATTGCCTCACTAGACGCCCAGAAGGTGTTCAACAGTGTACATTGGGAATACCTATGGAGAGTTATGCAAAAACTTGGGTTTGGGCCGAGATTTATAGAATGGGTGCAACTACTTTACTTTGCAACCTACTGCTAAAGTCAGAGTTAACGAAGCGATTTCCTCATCCTTTTCTTTGAACAGAGGAACCAGACAGGGATGTCCGCTGTCGCCACTCCTCTTTGCCGTAGCAATCGAACCATTAGCTGCAGCTATTAGGGGGAATCGAGGAATTCAAGGATTCAAACATGGGAGTATAGAGGAAAAAGTTGCTCTGTATGCAGATGATCTATTATTGTTCCTGGGGGATCCATCTGAGTCGTTGTGCTGTGCCATGCAGGCAATCGAAAGATTTGGGGCTATATCTGGGTTGAGGATTAACTGGTCCAAATCAGTTTTGTTTAAAGTGGATAGGGAGGTGGAGTGGACAGACAGAGATATTGAAGTCAACAAATTACAGTGTAAAGAGACCTGTAAATATCTGGGGATACAGCTTTCCTTGCCGATTTCAGAGTACCTTAATATTAATTTGATCCCATTACTTCAGAAACTTAAAATAAAAATAGAGATGTGGAACAAATTGCATTTAACGGTGGTAGGAAGGATAAATCTTTTTAAAATGATCCTGATGCCTAAATTGTTATATATTTTGCACAATGCGCCTATGTGGATTTAAAAAAAAAGATTTGGGTCCTTGAATGTGATGATTAGAGCGCTGGTATGGGGGAAGAAACCGGCAAGAATAAAGTTGGAAATTCTACAGAGACCCAAAGATGAAGAGGGAATGGCATTGCCAAACCCAGAAATTTACTTTCTAGCTGCTCAGAGTCAGCACTTTAGAGGGTGGTCAAAATCTGGATCTGGTGATTCTGTTAAAAGAATGTTAGCACATTGTATGGGGGATAGGCCGATACTAGAGGGGTTGGAAGGAGGTAACATTAAAAGACTAGGGGGGAAAATGCCCACGCTAGAACTCAGACAAAATCTGGAGCACAATAAAAAAAAAAGTGAGAGGGGTAACGGGACTAACTAAATTTACACCCATATGGAATAATAGTAATCTGCCAGAGATAAAGAAAATAGGTACCATACGGGAATGGACAGAAAGAGGAGTAAGGTATATGTCTCAAATTATGGATGGGGAAGAACTTAAATCTTTCTTGCAGCTACAAAATGAGTTCCTATTGCCAAATACAGAATGGTATAGATATGGGCAGGTTAAACATGCAATTAGAACCCAGAGAGTACAACAGAGATTGGTAGTAGAAGCTGATTTGGTTCTGGAGTACATTTGTCAAGAGGGAACCACTAGAGGGGCAATTTCAAGCACCTATAAAGATTTGATGCATACCTTTCTTTTGGGGTTTCCATTGAAAAGTAGGCTTAAATGGGAAGAAGAAGTGAGAAGTATAGAAGATGATGTCTGGGAAACTATATTGGAGTATGTACCTAAACTTTCCATGAGCGAACGTGCAAGATTATCACATGTTTATGTAATTCATAGAGTATATAGGTCACCCCTAATAATGCACAAAATGGGGCTGAAGGGAAACTTGGAATGTCCAAGATGTAATATAGATATGGCGGGTATATTCCATATGATGTGAGAGTGTCCTAGGCTCACAATGTTTTGGTCTGGAATAATTAATATGATTGAAGGGGCGTATGGTTGTGAGGTCTCTGGAGACCCTGTTACGTGTTTACTGGGCTATGTGGAAGAAATTGTAGTTGATAATAATAGTAAAATAGCTATTGCTAGGCTACTTTACTGTGCTAGGAAATTAATTGCAAGAAATTGGACCAGCTCTGAACCTCCATCCGTAGAAGAATTTTCTGCAAGAGTAAAACATGTTATATACTTGGAAAAGAGAATTTATGAAAAAAGAGGTAAACTGAACATGCATGAAAAAATATGGGCGCCTTGGATGCAATATAAAGGATTGTGAGAGATAAGACCTTTAACATGTTGTGTATTCTATTCATCATTTTAGGTTAGTGATATCATCATTTCTGTTTGAATCTTATGGCCACGAGTAATAGTCATATAATTTCTATATATATATCTGTTGTCATAATAAAGATAACGAAGTGAAAGAGCTGTCGTAGGGTGGTGGGGGAGGGGGAGAGGGATTGGAGGGATAAAATAAGTTTGTAACTTTGTTCAAAGTATTCAGCTGTTTTGAATATTGTTGTATATATGAAAAACTTGGTTTAATAAAAAATCTATCTGGTTTAAAAAAAAAAAGATTCAGCCTGGAACCAGGTGATATCTGTACCACTGCACTTTTATTTACAGGCATAAAAAGAAAATCCTGGTTTCTAATTGGGCCTCACCCAAAATTTAAACTTCTTTTGCAGATTACTGTAATTTGTCTTTGCTATTTCCTTTATCAGGCACCAAAGAAATCCGCAGAAGACCTCATCTGTTTGTGAACCCTAATTGTTCTCAGTGTGTTGTTGTTTTTTTTTTTTTTCTCTGAGCCCTACCCTACCCTGGGCTACCAACTTGAAAACTTATAATACACTACCTCCAACTCCTTTAAGGCCACGTATTATATCAGAGATTAACCACTAACCCCTTACTCTGTTGAATAGTACTGAGGGGATTACACCAATATCTTATTTAATACTGTGCTTCGTTCTAATCTGTTAAGCGCTGCGCACAAATTAACTGGGTCGCAATTACTATTTATATTGCTTTCCCCCACCCCACTCCAAAATGAAAATCTCTGGAACAATTACAAAGTCTAATGCTTCTTTGCCAGGCAAACAAACTAAAAAAGGGGATAAATTTCATTCCCATTGCTATCCTCCAGGGGACAACGTCAACACCCTCAGCCCCATGAAATCAAGATCCCCCATAAAAGGGGACGCTAAACCAGAGACAACTAAAACAAAGCCCCCTCAATCGCAAGATAAAGCGACAAACTCAGCTGAATCTTCCAAATCACCTGTAACCTCTCTGCCCACAAACATGAATGCATCCCAAATCTTCTTCCCCCGGACCAACCCCTCAGTAGAAGACATGGACCTTTCTGTCTCCTCAAAGAGGAAGGAGCCGGGTGATTGGAGTCTCCAATTCTCGTCCTCAAATGACTGCTCTGATGAGGACAATGAATTTAGCGATTTTTCCCCCAACCAGAGCCTGGTGAAAAATCACCCCAGAACATAAGTAGGCCCCATCACAGCCAATGGAAACCAGGCTTCTTTGATCCAAAGTGAAGACTTCGCCACCACAAACAAAATAGCATGGAATCCTACATCCTTCACCTGGTGCAAAAGATGAACGATAATATGCTAACTAACTTTGAAAACCAAACCCAAATACTTAAAAACGCCCTCGATAAATTTAATGAGAAATTTATGAAGCATCAGAATAGAATAACAAAAGTTGAGAAAAAACTGAGAAGTCCTCAACCGACATCCTCAACAGCATAAATTCAAAAACTTAAACTAAAGTTAGCGGATCTCGAGGACAGGATTTTCCGTAATATAAAAATTCGGGGAATACCCGAAAGTGTCACCTCAGAAAAGCTTTCAGACTACGTGAAGGCTTTATTCAAAAAAATCATCCGAAACCTTACTGGCCAGGAGATGATGATAATAGACAAAATCCACAGGCTACCTCGTCCCGCAATAATCCCTACGGACTCCCCTAGGGACACAATTTTACGCATCCACTTCTATAAAACCAAAGAAAGGGTCCTAGAATTCATCAAAAACTAAAAATCTTTCCCCGAACCCTACCAAAATCCTAAAATATTTGCAGACCTCTCCAAAGAGACTATAGAATCCAGGAAAAAATTAAAAGACACCACGACTTACCTAAGAGAAAAAGGCATCTCCTACAGATGTGGTTTTCCACTCAAACTGCTGATTTTTTACAATGGAAAGACAACTCCCTTTTTATTCCCCTGAGGAGGCTCTTAATTTCATATCCTCCTTGAAAAAAACCACCACCTACAAAACCCATCTTCGTTCTACAGGGGAATCGCCGACCTGATTCAATCAATGTTGATTCCCAATGGCTTGATTATATTAACCTTACTAGAGGTTGATACCTTGGGTTTCTTTCTCCCTTCACGTTTTTTCTTACCCCAAAAGAATAAGAACCCACTCTTAAGTGGAATTTCTTTTAGGGAAACATTTTCCCATCACAGATGTTGTTAGAAATGTTCTCTGTACCGTTAGTTTGTTAATAAATTTACCTTAAGTAGTTAAAGGAGATTTGTGCCAGTAACCTTTTCCTTAACCTCATCCCTTCCTACCCTTCCCATCCTCCTACCAATACAAATATGAATCTGAAAATAATGTCCTATAATGTCAGGGGCCTAAACAGCCCTAGAAAAAGATGCGTTCTGTGGAGAGAGCTAATCAAATCTAATGCTGACATTATCTGCATCCAAGAATCTAAATTTAAAACTAATGACCATCCTAGATTCGAACACCATAAATTTCCCCATATTTTTAAATCAAACAACACAAAAAAAAAAGGCCAGAGTCATCACTTTAGTAAGAGATTTAATTCCCTTTGAGTCCATTGAGGAACATGCTGACCCTAACAGAAGATATCATATCCTGATATGCAACCTCAACAACCAAGTCACCACATTAGTCAACATTTATGCTCCTAACGAGAATGAGGTCAGATTCTTAAACAAACTCCTTAAAAAAATCACAAAAATCAAAAAAGGAGAATTGATAATCTTAGGCGACTTCAATACCGTCCCAGAAAACACCCTTGACTCCTCTTTTCACAATAGACCCTATTCTAATACCCTCAGTGTGTGGCAATATAAAAACAAACTATTTGATCTTTCCAGGCGTCTTCACACCACAACAAAGGAGTGCTCCCATTTCTCCGCAGTTCACCAGTCAGCTTCACGAATAGATTTAATAATTACTGATGTGTTTTCTCTCCCCAGATTTCAAAACATCATAATCAAAGACAGATCCATTTCCGATCACTCGCCGGTCATAGGGGAACTAACTTTAGGCCCACCATTAAAAAACAGTTCCTTATGTAATGCAAGCCTCCTTCACAATCCCTCCTATAAGAAACTAATAGAATCATCATTAACTCACTATTTCGACGACAATAGACCCGATTCAAGCAGCCTGTTCACCAGGTGGTGCGCCCATAAGGTGGTACTGAGAGGCGTCATAATACAAATATCCTCAAAAATAAAGAGAGAGTACAGGGCAAAAATAAAAGCTTCAAAACCTAATAAAAACCAAAGAAACAGAACAGCTCAAACTCCCCACCCCCTCACCAAACCGATATTTCAACCCTTAGACAGGATTTAAAATCAACTATTTTTTCCTTTTACGACTCAGTCGTTAAATCTTCAAAATACAAAGCTTACACCTCTACCAATAAATCAACCAAATATATGACAAACCGACTAAAAAGCAAACGCCTCCAAAATAGGATAAATAAAATTACCACCACAAATGGGATACCGCTCTCCCATGCGCAGGATATAGTTGACGAATTTGCCAAGTTTTACCGTAATGTATATAACCTGAACCTCAATTCAATTGACCCCCAAGCCCACATAAAATCCACAGAATCCTACCTCTCAATCAATCTACCCAAACTCATTACCGAAGACTTAGATTTCCTCACCTCACCCTTCACAACCACCGAGATTGAAGACACAATTTCTCACCTCAAATCATTCAAGGCCCCGACGGATTCGGGAATTAATACTATAAATCCTTTAATAAACTCCTATCTCCACATCTCGCGCAAATTTTTAACTTAGCATCATCCACAGGCTCCTTCCCACCAGAGACGCTGGAAGCATCAATAATGTTAATTCCCAAACAGAAAAGTGACCCAGAAAACATTACAAACTAAAGACCTATTTCATTAATAAATTCGGACGTTAAGCTATACTCTAAAATTCTAGCGAATAGACTCAATCTACTGCTCCCCGCATTGATCAGCAATGATCAAATTGGCTTTATTAAAGGACATAACGCTTCCGACATCACCAGGAGAGTCATAAATTCCACTAAATTGATCATTAAAAACAAGCAACCCTCTATTTTGATTTCCCTTGATGCCGAGAAGGCGTTTGACCGACTGAACTGGGATTTCCTGACACATTCACTAGAAAAATTTGGCTTCAATGAAAGGTCTATTACCATGATCATGGCCCTTTACCAAAAGCCCAAAGCCAGGATCTACTCAATCACGTCTCCTCCCCTTCACTAAATCCAACGTCACTAGCCAGGCCTGCCCCCTCTCCCCTTTACCCTTCATTATCGCAATGGAACCTCTAGCACAATCAGTAAGGCAAAACGAGGTTATTAAAGGCATCACTACACCTTCTCGTCAACTAAAAATTAGCCTTTTCGCGGTCGACGCAATTCTATCATTAACGGATCCGATCAACTCCATTAGAAAACTTCATAGCTCTCTAAAAAAAATTCTCGGAACTCTCAAACATCAAAATTAATACTGAAAAATCCTCCAACTTAACAGAGACTCACATCAAAGAAATAAAATCCGCGTCCCCCTTAGCCTGGGAAGACAAAGTAATATCCTATCTAGGCATAAATATCTCCAACAACCTCACTTCCCTAATATCATCTAACATTAACTCCCTAACCAGTTCCATCTCTAAAGATCTCAACATCTTCAGAGATAGGGATCTTTCTTGGTGGGGGAAAAACCTCACAATAAAATCCTTCATCCTTCCGAAAAATCTTTAAATCTTCCGATCACTCCCCATCCCAATCTCAACTTCATATCTAACCCATCTCCAATTATAAATGCGTTTATAAGGGACAATAAGAAACCTAGAGTTTTGGCTAACATGATCTATAAAAACAACATTTATGGAGGTCTTAGTTTCCCAAACATTGCGGCACATTACAATACCAATCTAGTGAAACAACCCTCTGGTCTTGATGGACCTAGAGGTCACATTGAACAACAATACCCACCCAAGCAACTTAATCTTTAGGACTATAACAAATGATTGTTCAAATGTGACCTCACATCCCATTTTCCTTGCATCCACACAGGCATGGAAAAAACTCTCCAGACTAAAAATAGGTCTTTCAAGATCTGATATACCGAGGAAAATCCCTCTTTCTTTAATTGTCCTATTTATCAAACAAACTCTCCCCACAATTTGGCAAGATCACATCAGAAAACTAGGAGACATCTATATTGAGGAACACTTTCTGCCATTCAGCGACCTAAAACATAACCATAATCTACCCTCATCGATGTTTTTCCAATACCTTACCTTAAAGAACAGATCCAAATCTTTTTAACAAAAAAACAAAATTCTCCGAAGCCACACTAAACCTTCTGAGCAATTCAGACCATAACATTTTTTTGAGCCACAAACATATCTATAGCTGGTTCAACTGCGATATAGATCAAGTGAAATGTCCAAGCATGTCGAAATGGGAGAATGAATTAGGCGTGTCATGTCTCCCAGAAAAATGGGAAGACGCTCTTTCATTCACCTACTTATCCAATAGATCAATGATCCTCAATGAGACTTATTTTAAATTAATATCCAGATGGTACTACACTCCAACAAGATTGGCTCACATAGACGCAAAAAACTCCCCCCTTTGCTGGAGGAACTGCGGACTTCGGGGTAATCTACCTCACATATTTTGGTATTGCCCAAATCTTCGCAATTTCTGGTCCCAAATCTCCTCCCTTATCAACAAGATCTCTTGTCAAAATATCACTCTTTCACCGCAGATGGCGCTGCTATCATTTGACTTAGAAAACACCAAACCAGACCTCAGAACGCTAATCACCCACATTTTACTGGAGGCTAAAAGAGCCGTCGCTTATAACTGGAAAAACCAAATTCCTCCTAACCTTAAAGACCTAACAGACCTGCATAGGTCATTTGAGCTGAGATTTGCACTCGCCAACGATTCCCACTCCAAGCATTTCAAAAAATGATCATATTGGGACAAGTTTTTTCCATGATCCCCTCCTCCCCCTCTTCCTTCCCCTTCCCTACCCTTGCTTTCTTCTGGCACAGATACCACTAACGGAAGCGATGTACATATTGTATATTTTGTTGTTATTTCTCAACGTTTACATGATTAACAATTTTTTACTTTATGTAAACGATAGAATGTGACTAAATGCGACATTAATGCATTCCCTATGCTTTTGATCACAGTTGTAAATGCATAAAGTTTTTTGTCTCTTCCCCTCACCTCTTATACCCCCTCCCCTTTCTCTTCCCTTATTACTGTTTGAAAAAAAATTCTAATAAAAAACTATTGGAAAAGGAAATCTTCAAACATTACATTTTATGAATTTTTCTGCTCCTCTAATCATCCCAAACAAGATTTAAAAATGTTAAAACATGAAATTTTTTGCATTTTTCTGCTCCTCTAATCATCTAAAACAAGATTTAAAAAAGTTGAGTTGGAATCTCTTTTAGTTCAGGAGAAACATGAAAAAAATTTATAACTTGATCAGGCCCAATGGCAAAAATGAATGGGGAACACTATATCAAACAAAAGTGCATATCTCTTTTTAGAAATGTTCAAACATTAAATTTTTGCATTTTTCTGCTCCTCTAATCATCCCAAACAAGATTTAAAAGGTTGAGTTTGAATCTTTTAGTTCAGGAGAAACGTGAAAACATTTTATAAATTGATCAGGCCCAGGACGTGTTTGCTCAGGGCCCCCGCTCATCTACCCTTCTGAAGCAACTAACCTCTTCAATCAAGTTTTTTTTCCCTGGATTCAGGCTCTACACATCACCAGAATCCTTTTGGTACCAGAATTACCAGGATTGAGCAAAGGACAGCGGAGGCGCAGCTACGAGAAGACTGCACAGCGATTAGGAGAAGACGGCATAGCTTCTGCAGTGCTGACAAGGAGTGAGCGCTCCTGCCGAGTATCGCTCTGCGGTGGTGTTGAGGACTGCTGGAGAACTGTGTGCCATCTGAGGGGAGAGAATCCTTTGTTTCCCTCTTTCTTCTAGGACTCCCGAAGTGGTCTCCCTTCTTCTTTTCATCTGGGAGACGCACGTCGGTACTTACTTGCCACCAGCGGGGAGGACAACATCGTGGTGGGCTGAAGTCTGCAAGAGATCAGCGCATCATCCAGAGGAGTTGCGGAAGATCACAAGCGGGGAGAACAAGAAGGATTCCTGAACGGCTGTCAGTGGAGACCTTCAGACCGTGGAGGAGCTGTTTGTTGTTGGCGGGAAAGAGTGAGGCCACTGTGGATTACAACATCGCGGTTGACTGAAGTTTGCAAGAGATTAGCGCACCATTCAGAGGGTGAGATCCCTCTGTTGTTTCCTTTCTTCTATATTCTTGAGGTCTTCTTGTTTCTTCTCCGGAGGAGGCGCATCGGTGCTTGCTTGCTGCAGGTGGTAGCCTTTGAGAAACGGAGGCGGCACGGCAGTGAAACCAGAGGAGAATTTCAGTGTGCTGCTGGTGGAAATCTTCAGGGTTATGGAGGATTACAGGCGCTGAGAACAAGGAGGATTCCTGGACTACTACTGGAGATCTTCAGATAACGGAGGACTGTCAGTGGTGAGAATAGTGAGAATTAAGTGAATCGCATGGTTTATCTGAGTTGGAGCCTATTTGTTTGCTGAAGCAAAGTATTTTGGAGCGTGCTGCAGGATTGGAGTCGGGTGAAATCCAAATCAGTGTATATTTGGAAGTTTTTGTTTTTCTTTCTTCTTTCTGGATATTGCAATATATATCTGGATTGCACTATAGATAAGACATATTAAGTCAGTTGAGATAGTTTGTGTTGAAAATTAAGTAAGTCCAGGTTTTATATTGTAACAAGTGTTCTGCTTACCTTATGGTGTAAACAATATTCTGCTGTTATTCTGGATATATGGTACTATTAGGCAATATATAGGATTGCTTGGTTTGTATTTTTACTGTTTAACATTATATATACACTAACTTGGGAGCTAAACAATTAAGAACATATCTGCTAATTGACTATCTGACTTCCCTTTATCTTAAACATACATAAAAACAGCTTTGCATGAGCTTGTTGTATTACACACTGGCTATTTTGCTTTTCAGCCAAGTTTGGATTTAAAGGCCTTTTAGACAAAGGGATACCTTTGTAGGGTATCACGTATTTGTTACTGGTTATACAAGATTTAAATAAGTCATAAACATAGTATTACAGCAGGAATATAATATTTACAAGGGGAAATAAACAGGGATTGTCCTACTTTAACTTTTTAGAGGGGGTGTGTTAAAATCCTCTTTATTTTCTAAAGAAATTAAGTCTCTTATATCATTAAAAGGTCAACAACTATAGATAAAATGGAAGTAGGAGGAGCTAAAATTAAAACCTCTTTTAAAATAAATGATCCGTCTTCTAATAAAAATAAAAATCTAAAGGGGAAAGATCAATTACACCAACCACACTCAAAACCATATGGGGATTCACCGAATTTAATAAGCCCTATTAAATCAAGATCTCCCCTGAAAAGAGAGGAACCAAGTAAACATTCTTCTATTCCAACTTTGCACAAATCTTCTAGGGAGGAAATGGAAAATAGGGACTCATTATCTAATTTTCGTAAAGAGAAATCCCCTACTAAAGAGGAAAATAAATCTAAAGCTGCGCTCATTACACAGGATTCCCCAATTGCTGAACAAATGGATATCTCTAAATCAGCAAAAATAAAGGGTTTTGTTGCAGGAGAAATTGAAAAGCAGTCTATCACAGCACAATGTGATAGTACTTCAGATGACTCTACCCCCAATAGTAGTCCTAATAGGCAGCGCTACAAGAGAGATCGGCCTTCGTCTCCACAATCATGGGAACCGTTTTTTTCTCCTATTAACCTTGACAACTTTTTTGCATCTGAGAAACAAGTGACGGAGTGCTTCATGGCTAGATTTTGTAGCTTGTTTAATGAAGCTGTCAGACTTGGCTTGGAAGCACAAAGCAAAACATTGAAGGAGCTCACTAAAAATTTCAGCCAAAGATTTGAACAAAACGAGAATAGGATTTCAGCAGTAGAAAACAAAACGGACTCCCTGACTAAACCGAATTCTGATCTTAGAACAGAAATCCACCTGCTTAAAACTAAACTAATGGATTTAGGGGACAGAAGCAGGAGAAATACGACATGACAGCAGCACCCTGACAGGCATTATACCTGCAAATTTTCTCTCTTGGGCTAGTACTAAAGACATTTTGTCCTGTATGGAAGCTAGTGGATAGCCATACATCATATTTCTTCGTATCTCAGATATATGCTTGATAAAGGCTTAATATTAGCCGAAACGTTTCAAGTAGCAAGTATCTGAATTATCCAAGATTCACCTTTGCGTGTTGCAATTTTTTGTTTTTCCAAAAAGGGTTGTGTGCTTAGAATTTTTTTGTTATTTTTTGTACAAGCCTCTGCACCAATATGTGTGAATAAAAAGTTCTTTTGAGTGCCGGAGTTTTTTTCTGATATTAAAATTTTTAATTACTTCTCAAAAGCAACAATGAATACCAGGAAAACTTTTAAGGAAGTCACTATTAAAATAAAAGAATTAGGGCTATCTTACAGATGGGGATTTCCCGTCAAACTTCTTGTATGGCATAGAGGAAGAATTATTCACTTAATAACCCCGGAGGAGGGTATGTTAAATGTTAAATCTCTTCAGGAAAAATAATTTTATTAAGATAATAATGGTTGGCTTACCTGGTTGATCAAGGTTAATAAACCTTAACCCCTTAATGTCCACTGAC
>VIAB01003288.1:18546-37697 GCA_009801035.1 Oophaga pumilio
CGCCCGGGGCCCATAAAAACCTGGAGCCGGCCCTGACAGTGGTAACAGCCACCTGTTCAGACAATTACCCAGATGAGGTCAGCTTGAATCTAATGTGCGTTTGTGCTGCTTGCAGATTATTTCAGATTTCAAGTGGCTGTATTAAAACCAATGCAATCTATTATATGAGTACTTCATCTAAGTAATGATTCAGCTAAAGCCACTTAATCAAAATGTCTGTGTGCATTTGCATGATTTTAATGTTATTGTTTTGTATTTGTTTCTATTTGCAGGCGCTTTTAAATATAACAGATTGACAGCGCTGGGATAGCTCAGTTTCAGAGCGTTTAAGCTGCTCGATTGCATGCAAAATACTGAGCAATATAACCCTTTTATGATAGCTCTGTCTGCTCTGTCTCCAGTTATGGCAGCTTAGAGTACATGAACTTTGAGATTAATGCTGAATGCTATAAATAGAAATAGTTACGACATACAATTTAGGAAAATGCAGTGAATGTCAAAATAACACAAGTCATACTGAAATAATTTATAAGGAGATAGACCTATTGCCCACGTTACTCATTTAAGAAACAAGTGTTATTGTGATGTATAATGTGAATTGTGATTTGCGCTAGTAATGTTGATAATAGGGAAAGCAAAGTTACCGAAAGCTCTACTGAACGAACTACGGCTCGTCCTATCCAAATGAGTCGCACAACACCAGGGTTATGGGGTACTCGGCACCGAGCCCATTGAAGTCTATGGGGAATGTCACAAGTAGCACAGCTCGGTCCGTGGCCCTGGGCGCTCATACAAAGGGGGATATTTACAGGGGATAGTAGTAATTGTTTGTGACGCCACCTGTGGTTTCTGATCAGGTAGACCAGCGCTGCAGGGTGAATCCTCTGAGGGGTTGTTATTTGGCAGCAAGGTGTTAAGTCTCCCACAGGAGAGACTGGATCCCTCAAGGTATATGGCGGTGCAGAGTGCAGGCAATAAGGCAGACACACACAAGTCAGTCTCTTTCCATACCTTTACTGGTGGTATTTGCAGGTATGTCCCCGGAAGCTGCTCAGGGTGGAGGATGCACATCCAGGTAATCACTGAGTAGGTTTAAGGCCTCCTTACTTCTTAATGTGTGAGTTTCCAACCTGCATGAAGCGAAGTTCAACTCTGTATAGAACAGCTACGCCCGGCCGACATTGTGGTGGAGCCTTCTTTTGGCAAGAACTAAGTCTATGGCGGATCAGGCCGGACTCCTGTTCTCCCTGACCCCGGTTACGTATCAGCACTATAGGGCCCCTCTGCGACCTGAAGTCCAGCAGGGATTCCGGTTTTCTCCTACTAGCCGTGAAGGAACTAGCAAGGCTTCGGACCCGGCGTCCGGTTAAGCAGAGTGGAGGCAGCAATTGTTGCTATAACGCCTCGGTCACTCTCTCCTTTGGTCACCACTCGCCCGTCGCCCTACTCTCACCCTTAACATAAGCACGGGTAGCAGTAGGTGTAGTCGTCAGCTTCCTTCCTTCTACAGCTCACTGACCGTTTCTCAGTTGGCTCGTTGTTATAATAACTGTAGTCCCCTTCCTTCTTTTCCTTCATAGACTCTGTCCAGAGCAGCTCTCAGGACCTTCCGTCAGACTGAATACACGCTCGCTCCGAGAGTCACTTTCCACATTCATAGGGTACTAACAGTCAGGATGTTCTGAGATAACAGTTCGCCTTCTTTCCTCTGTCTCATCTGACAGGAAATCTCCGTCTGTCTGGCTAGAATGACTCACTCTTGAATCACCCAAGATTCAACTGACACTCCGTGATCTAAGACTGACTACTGCTACGTCTCTCACACCCTTAAATAGTCTAAGGTTCCCTCTAGTGGCAATACTGGGAAGTGTGAGATGTGAATGAATATCAGGTTTTTGCAATTACCTTTCTGTGCATTCTCCTGGGAACATGTGTACCAAGCGCAGCTGGGCCACACACAAAGACAACTGACAATTTCTGTTACTGGATGGGCTACTCGACTCCCTTTCTTTCGCAGCCACACAGCAGTACACCCTGTAGATGAGGGCCAGAAAGAGCATGTGCTTTATTGGATGTCAAGCACTACATCAAGTGGCCTCTCCTCTTCCTCCATCTTAGCATCATACACAGTACAGTCCTCAGAGCTAGCACTACAATTACTCTAGTTTACACCCACGTTACAACTCTCCAACCGCCCAACTGACCAAGAGTACAAATAGTATAATTGCGCAGCATGGATGCATGGGCAGGGCCTGGGACTGGGTTTGGGCCAGCATTTCTAGCTGATGAGTGACAGAGCACCAGGCCTACACCTGACAAATTCAGGTCACGCATGAAGGAGACCCAACTAGTAGGCCAAACATTTCCAAAAATTAGGGGAAGACACTACTAAAGTGTCATCAATTTCCCCAGTGTAGAAATAGTATAATGGAGCTCTGACACCCCTTCCACTAAAGGAAACCTACCAGATGGAGACACAACTTGGAGTCACCACATTTCAAAAAATTGTTAGTAACATTAGCAGCATTAGCAACAGCAGGCACAGAAGCCGCAACAAAGGTGTCAGAGACTGAAATAACACAAGATCAATGCAGCACACTAAAAACTATACCATTGCCTAGTCTGCGACTGGCAAAAGTGGAGATCCATGACTTGTTCATCTTGATAAAAGTTAAGCAGTCTACACTTTCAGGGGACAGCTAGATGCACTTATCTGTCAGGACACCAGCAGCAGCGCTGAAGACATGTTCTGAGAGAACTCTGGCTGTGGGTATGACAAAACCTCCAAGGCATGACAGGTGAGCTCAGGCCACTCTCTGTTTGATGACCAAAATGCAAAAGGATCCAACTCCCCCCTATGGCATTGATATTTAGCTCCAGATACTCCTGTCCTCTCCATTCGTTCACAATGTGTCAGACTTGTACTCTGTTCTGCTGGTGCACGGGCTGGTCTAAAAAATGTGTGAAGCGACTCACAGAAATTGCTACTTACACTGCTGCTGCTAATGTTCCCAGTGTTGGAAGTCTATAACTGCGATGCACACTGTGTCTCACTTCTGTTTTGGGGAAAACCACTCTTAAAATTGTCTACAAGCGTGTTTCGATACTCCAGCATGTGCGCGTCCCTTTCCGAAGGGGGGAAGCATCTGGCTAAATTTACTTTTGTACCGTGCATCTAACATAGTAGCAATCCAGTTGTCAGCCCTATTTTTAATCCCAACAGTACTGATATCATGTCGCAGATAGTGCAGTAAGAAGTCGCTCATGTGTCGGGCACTTACATGAGGTACAATTCCATAGTGTGTTGGTGGCAGGGTAATGTCCCATCCCGCCAATCACTTACAGCACAGAGGGGATAATTATCCTCTTCAACTCCTGACTGTTGTGTGCCCATCACCTCATCCTCCTCCTCCATTTGTTCCTCGTCTTCTGCACCTCTACTAACAGTTTGTCCAGTACCATGACCCACTTTCGATCACTGTAAACCATCCTCTCATGGCACCCACTTGTGCGACGACAGTCCGGAACTTAGAGATATTGTTATCCCTACTGCATCCTCCTCTGCTTCCTCCTCTTCTTCTGGGACCACCACCTCCTTCCGCAGACTTTTCAAAGTGTGCTCCAGAATGAAGATGACTGGAATAGTGATGCTGATGATGGCATCATCAGCGCTAACCATCTTAGTAGCCATTTCAAAACTGTGCAGAAGGGTGCAGAAGTCCTTCATCTGTGCGCACTCCGCAAGCGTGATTTGCAGCATAATGTGTTGGCTCAAGCTATGCAAAAGGACATACTGCACCAGGCCTCGTCGCTGCTGTAACAGTCACTGCAACATGTACAGAGTGGATTTCCAATGTGTTGGCACATCGCATATCAAAAGGATAACTGGTAACCCGAAAGACCTCTGTAGAGATGCAAGTTGATGACCCGTGGAGTGTGAATGGCGACAGTGAGCACACAGTGACTGTGCTTTCTGCAGCAGCACATCCAGGCCAGGATAGTGGCGGAGAAATTGCTGTACCACCTGGTTGAGGACGTGAGACATGCAAGGCACATGTGTGAGCTTGTCCCAGCAGAGGGCCACCACCAGGTTTGCACTATTATGGCACACGCCCTTCCCTGCATCCAGGCTCAGTGGAGACAGCCGTTGATCAAACTAGGCCTGGATTGCTGTTCACAACTCTTGAACTATGTGACTGCGATCTCCAAGACATATTAATTTAAACATTGCCCTGTCTGGGCAATACAGAGTTGGGGGGGATTCCCTCTGCATTGTTGGAATGTGTGTATTATTATGAGAGAGGTTGAGGGCACAGGAGGAGGCCTTATAGGAGGTGGAGGAGCAAGAAGCAGTGGAGGACGTGTTAGAAAAAGAAGTTTGTCCCCCAAGCCTTGTGGATTAGAAGACTTGGTGTTTAGTGACACCTTGGTTTGTAGTGGTTTAGTTATCCAACCACTGTTATCTAGTAGTTTAGTTCTCCATCTTCTGGTGTGTAGTGATATATTTATCCAACAGTAGGTGTTTAGTAGTTTAGTTTTCCAACCCCTGTTATCTAGTACTTTAGTTCTCCATCCTTTGGTGTGTAGTTGGTTAGTTCTCCATCCCCATGAACTCTGCAAGCCTTGGGAATTTCAAGACTTGTAGAGCAGACCACTCTCTGCCTGCCCCTCCAGTCACCAGAGTCACCCAGTACCCAGTCACCGAGATGTAATGCCCCTGGCCATGCTTGCTCATCCAGGTGTCAGTGGTGAAAAGCATCGTGGCAGACATAGACTGTTTTCAAGAAATGGGTGATGTCTGCGTTATGCTGGTGTAGCACAGGCAAAGATTTCTTAGAGAAGTATGATGAATGGGCAACTGGTACTGGGGGACTGAGACAGCCAATTTTCAGAAAGCAACTGTATACACCAAATGGAAAAACAGTATTTTTGTGGCCAACAGATTGGAGATGTTGACTTTCAACCTCTTAGCTTTGCCATGTGTAGGAGGAAATCTTCTTTTATGTGACCACAACTGTGGAACCGAAGGCTGGCTGCTGTGCTGAGAGAGGGTGGAGTATGGTAAACATGACAAACTGCTGGACTGTGAATGAGGTGCAGACGGAGATATTATGGTGGATTGAGAAAGATGTGATGTGCTTGATGTCTGAGAACTGTCACACCTGGTATCTCCACTTTCGTAACATCTGATGGGCTCTCACTCACCCCTACTGTAGTGAGAAAACAAGTGGAGGTTCTGAGGTCAGAGGCCTGTAGGAGAACACTTGCCTGCATGACGGAGGAGGAAGAAGCAGCAGGTGCGGTTGATGAGGCAGCCGGTGGTGTTCAAGGTCCGTTAGGCTGCATTGTAGCGCAATGAGGTTCCCAGATTAACATATGGTGATCACACATGTGCCGGTTCACACTTGTAGTAGTCAAATTATTGGTATTGTTGCCTCTACTGAGTCTTTTTTTTTTACAAAGTTGGCAGATAACATGAGTTGGGTTATCCTTTTCAGTCTCAAAAAAGGCCCAGTCTAGGTAACCCTTGCCGCCTATGCTTACTGCAGACCGGTGACTGTTGCATGCCACAGCCAGAATTGTGGCTGAGGATGCAGTGCTTGTCATGTTTCATCACTTCGTGTCTGTTAAGCAAGCCACAACTTAACCTCCTTGTCTTCCTCCTCCTCCTCTGCTGAGCTACTCAGCTGCGTGCCTCTGGGTTCACACCAAGTGGGATCTGCAACCTCATCATCTCTGTTCTCCCACTCCTAGCCCTGAGAGTCACCCTCCTCCTCCCCTGACAACACAGTATGGTCCACGTGTGCCTCTGGTATCTGAGTCTCATCAGGATCCAGCTGAAAAAAATATTGGTCATCAGTAGGGTTGAGCATTCCGATACCGAAACCCGGTTCCGATACCTGAAATCCAATGTAAGTCTATGGGAACAAAATATCGGAATTAAAAATATTCCGATATTTTGTTCCCATAGACTTACATTGGATTTCAGGTATCGGAACCGGGTTTCGGTATCGGAATGCTCAACCCTAGTCATCAGTGCAGATGCTTTCCTCCTCTGGATTCTGTGAATCTTTGTAGCAGAACTCTGATGCCCATGGTGTAGAATGTGTGAACAGCTCTGCAGTCTCTCCCATCTGTCGTTTCCCACAGTCAGTTGGGAGGTTGGAGAGTTGTAATGGGTGGGAAAACAAGGGTAATTGAGGGGCCACCTCTGAGGACTTTATGTGTGATGTTAAGATGGAACAGGAAGAGCAGCCATTTAATGCAGCACTTGCCATCCACTGGAGCACATGCTTTTTCTGGCCCTCATCTACTAGGCGTAGATGAGGGCGTCTTGCAAGTTCACTGCCTCGGGGTAACCCTGGACTCTGATCTCCCCTTCAAAACACATATCCATGCCCTTTCCACTTCCTGACGACTACAACTCAAAAATATTTCCCGGATCCATACATTCCTTAATCAAGAATCTGCAAAAACCCTAGTCCATGCAGTCATCTCCTGCTTCGACTACTTCTATCACTCACACCCCTCCAATTAATCCTAAAAACTGCTGCCCGACTAATCCAGTTATTCCCCGGCCTTTCCTCTCTGTCAATCCCTTCACTGGCTCCCCATTACACAGAGACTCCAGTTCAAAACCCTAACCATGGCATACAAAACCATCCACAACCTGTCTCCTCCATACATCTGTGACCCAGTCTCCCGGTACTTACCTGCACACAACCTCCGATCCTCACAAGATCTCCTTCTCTACTCCCTTCTTATCACATCTGCCCATAATCGCATACAAGATTTCTCCCGTGCATCCCCTCTACTTTGGAACTCTGTACCCCAACATATTATACTCTCGCATACCATGGGAGCCTTCAAGAGGAACCTGAAGAACCACCTCTTCAGACAAGCCTACAACATACAATAACCGTCATTCCACCATACCGCTGCATGACCAGCTCTACCCTCATCTATTGTATCCTCACCCATTCCTTGTAAACTGTGAGCCCTCACGGGTAGGGTCCTCTCATCTCCAGTATCAGTCAGTAACTTGTTTAAGATTATTTTACTTGTTCTTATTATGTATATCCCTTTTCACATGTAAAGTACCATGGCATAAATGGCGCTATAACAATAAATAATAACAATATCGCTGTGTGGCTTCCAAAGAAAGGGAGTCGAGTAGCCCGTCCAGTAGCAAAGTTGTCAAAATGCTGTGCAATTATAGAGCAATTATACTATTTATACCCTGGGGAAATTAATGTCACTTTAGTGGTGTGTGGCAATAATTTTTTGAAATGTTTGGACTACAAGTTGGGTCTCCATCATGTGTGTTGCCTGTAGCAATAGGGTTCCCAGACTGGCAGGCCTGCACTTACTTTCAGTCAACTACCTGTGTTATTATCCTTAAATGTTTCATAAATAGTAGTCGATGAAGTTGATATTTGTGCCACCTGAGTGTAGCTGAGCAGATAAGCAGTTTGAGTTGATGCATGAGGTATCAGGGCTCCCAGCACAGCAGGCCTACGCTGGTCCCTCAACCACCTCTTAATTTGAACTTAAATTGAAAGCTGGAAATGCTGGCCCAGATTCTGGCTCAAAATTTGCCCATGCCTGACTGCTGCTTTGCCATTATCAAATTTCTACTGTAGTTCAATTGATACCACTTTTCCTGGTGTCTGCCCCTACTTTTTGGAAATGTTTGGACTCCAAGTTGGGTCTCCTTCATGTATATGGCCTGGCTCTCAAAGGACCAGGTCTACACCTGTCACTCGTCCACCTGTTACTGATCAATATTTCAGCTAGAAATGCTGGTCCAAGCCTTGTTCCAGGCCCTGTCCCATGCGTCAATGCTGCTCAATTATACTATTTGTACTTTTGGTTAGTTAAGTGGATGGAGATTTCTAACACTGGGGGAAACAAGGGTAATTTGGGTGCCACCTGTCACGTTCTGACACGGATAAGTCCGGGGAACGACACAGCATATAAATACGACGGGATAAAAAAAAGGAGAGGAAGACCCTAAAAAAGGTATGGAGGGGTGGTACACCTCCTGACACCAACCTGTGCCTGTCCCTAAGCTCCCTAAATGCCCTATACAGGTCCTTCCTTCCATCACATGTCTAAGCCCTGACTGTTGCCTCTATTGACCCTGGCTAGTGCACTGGCTGGTAAGGACGCTGGCCTCACCACTGCAGACGGTAACACATAGGGGAAGAGACAAACAGGGGAAAGACAAAAAGGAAAATACTTAGCTCAGGCTCTGATGCTAAAAGCCACAGCAGAAGAGCAAATGACACCAGGAATGAGAGCTCAAACAGTGGTAACACAACCATCAATGGAGCCTAATGAGCATCCTGAGCACATTAATGCTCGATCGAGTAACGAGTAATGATGATGAGCACACTCACTCATCACTAGTCACTGCCATTAGGGTTACCGTGGTCTACTTGTCTACAACAGGGATGTCAAACTCAAATACATAGAGGACCAAAATTAAAAGCTTGGAAAAAGTTGCGGGCCAACCTTGATATTTATTTTTTTTAAAAGTGTCTACAATGGAGTATATTTTTCCTTATCAAATATAATAATGAACTTTTTCATATGGAGACAAACTTAGAGGTTGACCCACGAACAAAGTACATTCTAATTAATAGATCGTAGAATAAAATATTGGAATAATATAATATGTTTTGTAAAAGCAGTAAAAAGCATATGGCCTAATTTTAAATATGTAATAACAAAGGATAAAAAACCTTAAATACACATAATAAAGTAAGATGCCAACACAAGTGCCCCCAAACATAGTAAGATAACACCACAGTAAATTCCTCCACATGCACGGTATGATGATCCTACTGTATCCCTCCAGAAAAATAATGATGACCCCATCACAGTATGATTCTCCAACTGTAATCCCCACACATCCCTCTTTTCAGTACAAAGGCCACAAAAAGTGAACCTTACAGTATAATTAGCCCCACATAGTCCTCCATACAGTATAATGGCCCCACATAGTGCTTCATACAGTATAATGGCCACAAAAACGTGGTCCATACAGTATAAAAGTACCACATAGTGCTTCGCACAGTATAATGGGCTCCATGTAGTGCTCCATACAGTATAATGGGCCCCACATAGTGCTCCATACAGTAAAATGGCCACAAAAATGGCTCTATACAGTATAAATGCCCCACATAGTGTTCCACACAGTATAATTGTCCCATATAGTGCTCCATACAGTATAATGGCCTCACATAGTGCTCCATACAGTATAATGGCCCAACATTGCACTCCATACAGTATAATGAGTCCCACATATAAAAAACAAAAAAACAAAAACACTACTCATCTCTGCCAGTTCCCCCGCTGCTCTGGTTTCTTCATGATGTCTTCAGATCCTCTGCACAGCGGGCGTGTTGTAATGATGTCATCGCTTTTAGACAAAAATTGTAAAAAGCGGGCACCACCTCAAATATTAATGTAATTGGGATCACTCCTTGCATGTGAGAAAATACTACAAGAACAAAAGCAAGGCACATGCAAATCAGTGGGGATCACAAAAAAAATCAATCACAAGGAAATGTATATAGCATAACAATTTATTGAAGTACAAAAAAAAGGAAAAACACACCTCATTAAAAACAGATAAAAAACACTCATGGTGAAAAGAAAGTCCAAAAAAAATCGAGAGTCAAATACTCTAAATACTCATATGCCAATCTTAATACATAACAGTAAAGGATAACACCCCAACCATCTGTGTCGGAACGCGTGGGTCCTGGTATTCGCATGCCGACTTCATGGGGATTATTATTCCAACCTGTTGGTATATTCTGATCTGCCCTTTTCATCATTTGTTTATCTGACCTTTGGCTACATTGCGTCCTTTTGGGCTATTCTGAGATCTCTATACCATATGGTTGGGCTATTTAATGATCGATAAAGGTTTGTTAGGTTGCTCAGTTATTTACACTTGCATTTTAGGGCAATTTATCATTCTCCTTTCCCCATGTATATAATGATGTTGACAACAGGAGTTTAGGTATACAGGTAATTTTTGGTTGGGGTGTTATCCTTTACTGTTATGTATTAAGATTGGCATATGAGTATTTAGAGTATTTTACTCTCGATTTTGTTGGACTTTCTTTACACCATGAGTGTTTTTTAACTGTTTTTAATGAGGTGTGTTTATCCTTTTTTTTGTACTTCAATAAATTGTTATGCTATATACATTTCCTTGTGATTGATTTTTTTGGTGATCCCCACTGATTTGTGTGTGACCCAGCTGCGCTTGGTGCCACATGTTCCCTGGAGGATGCACAGAAAGGTAATTCACAATCACCCGATATTCATTCACACTTCACATTTCCCTATAGTGCCACCAGAGGTAGCCCTGTAGAGTATATAAGGGTGTGGAGAGACGCAGCAGTAGCCAGTCTGAGCCAGTCATTCCTGTCAGAGCAGAGCTCAGAGCAGAGTGCAGACAGACGGAGATTCCTGTCAGATGAGACAGAAGCAGAGAAACAAACTGTTACCTCAGAACGTGCTGACTGTTAGTCCCCTAGGGAAGTGGAAAGTGACTCTCGGAGTGTGCACAGATCAGTCTGACAGAAGGTCCTGATAGCTGCTTCGGACAGAGCCTAAGAAAGAAGTGAAGGAAGGGGAACTGCAGTACTTGTAACATCGAGCAAACTGAGGTACTGTTAGAGAGCGGTGAAAAGAAGGAAGCTGACACCTACTGTTGCCTGTGCTTATGTTAAAGGTGTGAGTAGGGCGACAGGCGAGTGGACAAAGAGAGAGAGTGACTGAGGAGAAATAGCAACGTTAGCTGACCTCCACTCTGCACAACTGGACACCGGGTCCGAGCTTGCTAGAACCTTCACGGCTAGTGGGAGAAACCGGAGACCCTGCTGGACTTCAGGTCACAGAGGGGCCCTTCAGTGCTGATACGTAACCGGGATCAGGAAGAACAGGAGTCAGGCCTGATCAGCCATAGAGGACTTAGTTCTGTCCACAAGAAGGCTCTACCACAATGTCAGCCGGGCGTAGCTGTTCTACACGGAGTTAAACTTAGCTTCATGCAAGTTAGAAACTCACACACATCAAGAAGTAAGGAGGCCTTAAACCTACTCAGTGATTACTGGACGTGCATCCTCCACCCTGAGCAGCTTCCCGGGACGTGCCTGCAAATATCACCAGTAAAGGTACGGAAAGAGACTCATTGTGTGTGTCTGCCTTATTGCCTGCACCCCTGCACCTCCATATACCTCGAGGGATCAGTCTTACCTGTGGAAGACTTAACACCTTGCTGCCCAGTTACAACCCCTCGGAGGATTCACCCTGCAGCGCTGGTCACCCTGATCAGAAACCACAGGTGGCGTCACGAACATTTCTAAATCCCCTGTAAATATCCCCCTTTGAATGAGCGCCCAGGGCAACGGACCGAGCTGCGCTACCCGTGACCTCTCCCCCATTGAAGTGAACGGGCTCGGTGCCGAGTACCCCATAAGCCCTGGTACGTGCGACTCATTTGCATGTGCCTTGCTTTTGTTCTTGATGTCATCGATCTTGCTGCGCTGAAACGTCAAACACAGAATGGGAATAATGGGAAAGCTAAGAAGGGAGATGCTGGGTGAATGTGCAATGCCTGGCTAGAGATCAGCCTGGTGTTGTGGGCCAAATACACTCAAGGGATCCGCCCAAGCTTCGTGGGCCAAATTTACTAACCATGCGGGCCAGATTTGGTCCGCTGGCCAGAGTTTGACATATGGGGTCTACAACAATGTTTAGGTAGGTGGCAATGGTATTCAATGCAACTTCCACTTGAATGTCAGGACCCATTGGGATGTTTTGCTGATGACACTGTTTAGTGATTTATACAAGGCACATGTACCCAGTATAACTGGGAGGCATCAGGTATATAAGGCATGCTCCCCAGTAAGGAGATGCCTGAGCAACCATCTTGATTTAGTTAGTGTGGTGCAACTAGTCAGTTACCAGGTTTCCTGTGTTGTCTGAATTAGTACTACTGGTGTAGTTTAATCCTGAACCTGTTCTTGAAACCTGTGTTATCTGTCCTGGAAGCAACGCCAGCGGTACCTGATCCTGAAGCCGCTACGGCTGTACTTGAACCTGAAGCCGCTCCAGCGGTAACTGAACCTGAAGCCACTTCTTTCTTCCTGGCTAGTATTCCAGTTTCAGGGTCTTGTCCTGCCAGTGACTCCGAGCCTGTGTCCATGACTGGTATCCTGAACCGTGGGATCAGCAGGAGTGGTATCTCGTGGCTACCTGCAGCGCTAGCCTAACTCGACCACAGGAGCTCTAGCGGAACCCAGATAACGGCTTAGCCACTGTTCTCCTGGGTAAGCCCGGTCTGTGGCACAGTGGGTCCGCAATCCACGTGTGTGAAAGTTTTGCTGCCTTGAGGCTGAATCTACAGTGTGTACATTCCAATAAGAAAAAGGAAAATTGTAGCATGTACAAACATTTGATTCCTACTGTATGTTTCCAGCACAATCTTAAAAACCCATAGAGATAAGATAACACATTTTGTGAATTATATCACATATGCTGTGAAAAACAAGCACGCAGAATAAAATGGATGTACCCCAATGGTGCTAAAAAACATCATATCCTGTCTCTCAAAAAATAAGCAATAATATATACTAATAGAAATTTTAAAAGACTTGTAGATTTTCAAACGTGTCAAAGTAAAAATAACATTTGAGTAAAACATGATTTTATAGCAAAAGTTCAAAATCTCCTACAGGACATCTAACTATCATGTGTCTTTAGCACTATTGTTCTTTCTACATAAGCCAAAGGGAATGACCGGAAAACATTTTGAAAACCACTTTGTCCTGAAGTTATAAACAGATTATGGGGTATGAAAATAGTACAGTAGAAAAATTCTTACAAATAATAAAAAAAAAGATTATTGTAAAATTATAGTCTAGGTGTAATTTGAATGTTGAGTTTGTTTTTATGCTTCTCTGATGGAGAGTTGATAACTTTAAAACTTAGTACAAACCCTTTTACACAGCCCAATATGTGGTATGTGCCTCTTAGTAAATTTGGTGTATTTAAATCCAGCTATCTACTGTTTAATACTAGAGTATTAAATGACAATCTCAATAAATCTACTTCAATGTGTTAATGAATTTCTTTCCAGATGAAGATGATGAAGAGGAATATTTATTAATAATTCTAATACGCACATTTTCTATCATGCCTTACTGTCACTAAATCTGTGCAATGTATTACATTGGGAACATAGTCAATCTGCTTTTGCTCATTTCTAACATTTTGCTCTAGAGAGAAAATAAGAGAAAAACATAAAAAGATGCCATCTGTGGTTCAATATTATGTATTTATAATTTCCTCTTTCATCAAGGAAAACGGTGCTCCTGGGTACAATAAATGCGATTTCCATGATAAATAAATTTAATCTACTGACTGACCACTTCAGTAGAAAGTACAATGATTACCACTAATAACTAGTATTTATTATCACTTTAATTAACGTAGGATAATTGGCAAAAGCCCCCCACATAAGTTAACAGGAAAACCTAAGCAGTCCAAGTTATTTTTAATGCCTTATGGACACAGCTATATTCGACATTGAGGACAGAGCACGTTTTGTGTATTTTTACGTCACAGATCGCACAGCAGCAAAACACAAGGTAGTTATACTGTATCAACAAGGTTTTTAACAGGAAAAGATTCCAAAACAGACTGGGGTTTTAAGATGTGCTGTTCAAGCTTTTTAAAATGAAATCTGCCACCGGTGGGACGTAATATAACCTATTAATATGGTAATGAAGGTGATAGAAATGTTACACTAGTCCTACCTCTATGCCTCATATTAGCGTTCTTATTGTTGAGAAAACTTATTTTATTTATGCCAATGAATTCTCCCGGGCGTGCGGTGCCTGGAAGAAATCCCTGCCTCCTGTCTTCATTATAATGTCACCCACCTCCCATGCACATCACACTGCCCTGTGATGTGCAGTTGTGGCGCCGAATCCTGTGCCTACACCCTGCAGTCCATCCACAACCCATACCTTTTCCTCCCTTCTATGGACAGTGTATTCAGGGATCTTCTGCGCATACGCCGGCGAGTCACTGCGACTTCCAATCTAGATAAGGTTCTCTCCCCACTTCTCCCTGCATAGTCATCACTAGGAACTATGTGTACAGTATATATACTGTTCGGACGTCTGAGTGAGGAGTTATACTTTCCTGGAACTGCGGTGTCCATAAGAACCTTAACATTATTATCAGTGTACTAATTCTTGAACTGTGTCTGTGCGGGCTGCGGTGCTGGACTTTGCAGGACTTTTTCAACCCTAAAATAGTACATTGGAAATCCTCCTCATTGTTGAACATCACCTGCATATTTCTGGACTGCAATGAAAGTTGCTGGACATTTTCATTATGTATAAGTGCCGGTCACACTCTGCTTCATATAACATAGTTGCTGGACATTTTCGTTACGTATAAGTGCTGGTCACACTCAGCTTCATTTAACGTAGTTGCTGGACATTTTTGTTTTGTGCTGTTTGCACTTCTCTGTAAATTCAGGTTAATTTCTGTTAGTTTGTTTTACACCTTGCTTGTTAATACAGTTTATTTTGTCACAACTTTGGTCTCAGATTCGTTCTTATCCCATGCAATCAGATTCCATAGCATCTTCATAATTGTTACACCAGGACAGAGCACAGACATAACGGTAAATGAGCCCCAAGGGATTGGTAGCTGGAACGACTGGAGGGAGAGGACAGCTGATGCAGGTAGGCACTGGCGGGAGCAGACTAGTACGGCTGATAAACAAGTTGGCATGGCAAGTGCAGATGAGTCCGGCTGATGTACATAATGGCACGGCTGGTACAGTCAAGCTGATATACAGATTAGCATGGCTGGTGCAGGCAGGTTCAGCTGACATACAGATTGACACAGCTGGTTCAGGCAGGTCCGGCAGATATACAGATTGGCACGGCTGGTACACGCAGGTCTTGCTGATATATAGATTGGCACAGCTGGTACACACAGGTCTGGCTGATATACAGACTGGCATGGAAACCGCTAGTGGATCCGGCTGTAACATAGATTGAGAAGGCACATACTGTCAAGGAGTTTAGGGACACACAGACACTGTCGAGAATTAGCAGACTGGGACCTGAGAACTAGCAATCATGTTTTGGGAACAGACTAACAACATTGCACAGGTACCTCCTATCAGGTGGCTTGGGACTCTTTTTAGGACAGTGCGCACTGTCCCTTTAATAGAGTGGGACCGGACACGCTCGCACCCCAAGTGCCATGCCGGAAGACCTGCGAGCCGTGCGCAGAATACGGGCAGCAGGAGAAGGAGGAGGGAATGCGGGGCCGCAGTGATGAGTGAGTCAGCATCCTTGCAGGAGAGTTTTCATAGCAGAATGTCAAGTCAAGGGTTAGATGGAGTAATATTAGCATATTCACTGTGTAGTGAGTGGTGACTGCTACAGCCCTCTGTACCACCCTGATAACGGGAAGAAAGCAGCTACAGAGAGAATATAGTTTAATTTTCTCCCTGCAGTCAGTGTTTCAGTCAAACTGTGAAACATGATTTAACTTCTTCCCAACATCCACCATAGATGGCATATAATGGCATATAATGGCTGTGACACACAGCTAGGATCTTCTCTAACAGATGTGAGCTTAGCATGCGAATGTTAATCTATTAAATGTCACTTTCAATCTTTTACTGCATTAAAAGTGATGGCATGGGGCTATGTCATTCTATGTGCCCGCTGGCTGCCCCGAAATGTGATCTCGGGGCACTGATGGGTTGCTATAACATCCAAGAAGTGCCTGTCATCACAGACCTCCAGAGAAAACCAAGCATGTTGCTGGGCTTCAAAAGAGCACTATTGATCAGACAATCACAGGTTCTAGTCCCCTAAGGGGACTATAAAATACAGTAAGAATTAAAAAATAAAAAAATATGAAAAAAATATAAAAGTTTGAATCACCACCCTTTTTCCTTATTAAAACAAAGCTATAAAAAAACATGTGGTATCACCACATCCAGAAAAGTTCGATCCATCAAGATATAAAAATAATTGAATTAATTGGTAGACAGTAAACACCATAAACAGTGAAAAATAAAAAAAATGGTAAAATTTCATTTTATAGGGTCACTGTTACACCAAAAAATCCTGTAAGAAGCAATGAAAATGTCATACCTATTCCAGAATGGTAACAATAAAAATACTGCCCTCACAAAGTCTGGGAAATTGGTGATACAATCAAAAAAAGTGTTTGTTTTTTTATTTCTGTTTTTTCACCATTAAATTAATAACAAAATTGGACACGTTTAGTGTCAGTGTAATTATATTGATGAGTAGAATCATATTGCCAGGTCATATATATCACAAAATGTATGCCTTAAAAACAAGTGCCAAAAGCCTGTTAGAATCGCATTTTTTTGTAATTTCACCTCACTTGGAATTCTTTTCCTGTTTTCCAGTGCAGTATGTGGTAAAATAAATTGTGTCATTCAAAAGCAAAACTCTTCCCACAAAAAAAAAAAAAAACAGGCACTCCTATGTCTAGGTGGAACAGAAATATAAAAAAATATGGCTTTTAGAAAAAAGGAATGGAAAGAACTTACAGATTACCCCTTTATCTGCAGCTAAATAGCGCATTTGAAAGTCACAGGTTCTCTTGGAGGCTGTAACAATGCCTTTCTTGTAATTGCTTACCAGTTCCAAACCTGAGTGCTAGAGATGAGCAGATTGCTTTAAATCCAAAAACTTTGATGAATTGAATTTTCCCCAAAATTTGTTTTGCAGTGAGTAAATTTGCTGTCAATCATAATAGTGCAAACCCTCTAATTGTTTTAGGCCAGACAACCCTTTTAAGGTCATAGGTCACAACGGCCAATTATGAGATGACTTGTCACAAGGACTGATATGCCACACATGTGTATCATTCTTTTCTATAATTAAATAAACTACTTAAGTCAGAAGCCAGCAGTGCATAACATTACTATTACTCATCAGTGATGGCGGGCTAATATCCTGAGCTTGTGAAGGAGACTTATGCAAATCTCCCATGCAATGTCTAGCTGCAAAGGGTAATGTAGACTATACTTTACATTCCTCTTGCCAGGAGGCAGCAAACAATGCTCACCAATTCTGCAAACAGCAGGAATAGACGTAACACATGCACTTACATATTCAAGTCATGAAACAACGTATCAGCAATAACCGAAAGGAGACGGTATTCCTAATCCATGCCACCAGAAGTAGATAATTGCTTCAGGCCACTAATATATCAAATCTCTACTTTTGTATCCTGCAGCTTTACTGAAGAAGGCTTGAGGAATATTAATTTTAATAAGATGTTCCTTTACACAATAACACAAGTACATACTGTAAATGTTACACTCAATCTCGCAACCTTACAATATTAATAATATACTAATATTACAAGGAGATGATATAAAGTCAGAACAAAATGGATACAAATGTTGCCTAACTGTGCTCTGCGTGACTCTACAACCCCTAATTTTTTTACGCACAAGTACAGTATATACATTCATATGTGTTTGTATAAATATGGTCTAGAAACACTTATTCCAGCAGGAGTATAAAACTCAAATCATCTGTCTCTAACAGTGACTGGAGTTAGCTCCAATTGCTGCCGCTCAACCATTTAAATGATACTGTCAATCACTGACAGTGGCAATTAAATTGCTGCTTGATGCTCCAAACCAGCTTCCATTGCCCCCTCTGCAAGGCAATTACAGGGACTGATGGGTTACTTTAGTAGCCTTGGGCCAACCAAACACCCCCATGGCTACCCTTGTAGCCTTGTAGATTTACTGTGAGGTGCAGTGTCAGGCTGGGCTTCATAAGAGTAGTTACACCACATACAAAAATAATGAGGTTTTGCAGGTTCCTATAAAAAATAAAAAAATAAAATATTTAGAAAAATATATTAAAACAAAATATAATAAATCAGAAAGTTTAAATCATCCCCACTTACAAATTCAATAATCCAAAAATGTAAAAAAAACAAACAACATATTTGGTATCATTGTGTCCGTCCGTAAAAGTCCAGGCTATCAAAATGTAAAATTATTTCAACAGGACATTAATCGAAAAAAAGAAAAAATGAAATGCAATATTTGCTGTTTTTCAGTGGCTGTACTCCCTCAGTTTGGTATTATCACGTACTGACCATATTGTCAAGTCATTTTTACAACACAATGAAAACCGTAAAAACAAAACCCAAAACACAGTAGTGGAATTGTGTTTTTTTTTTTGTTAAACGTTATGGCTTTTGAAAGAGGAGGAAAACATGAAAGAGCAAAAATAAAAAAAAAATTGCCAGGTCTTGAAAGGGTTAAAGCAGAAATATATACAAATTACTCATCTAATTAATCTAAGAAAGGTATTCTGATAACAGCACCGGCCCAGCAGCTCCATTTTCATCTTGGGTTTGACACAAAAGACAAATTGCTGTGATGGCACTTGATTAAGTACTGATATGCAAAATCAACTAATCCCCCTGTCAGATTTGCCCTTTGTTGAATACATGATGGAAGCGAAGACCACCTTGATTTCCTGAGAACGGGGCACCTTTCTTAATTTAAGTGTATGAGTAAATTGTATAAAATTCCATTTTAAAAAACATCTAAAGCAACATTTTTTTAACAGTTGAACATCCCCTTTAGCTATACAACTTAGCATGGTCAGGACACCGCCAAAATCCTCTGTATAGATATTATCATGCACAACTGACATTGAACAACAGGTATTAACTCAATTTTGGCCCAATCTTCACATCAAGAGTCATCTTTTTCTTTGCAGTCAATTCACAACAACAATAAAATCAAGTCACTGAAAATTTACTTTGTTTCACCAAGAAGAATCTATTCTGATATTTTATAGCTTATGCTGTATGTCTGTATGCCCAAACCAGTCCTTGGCAAAATAAGAACCATCCAAGTAAAAAAAAATGGAATCCTTACCTGTCTGAGTACTTCCAAGGGCTTAATCTGCTTATGCTGTGTAGTCACTGACTTATTGGTTAGACACTAGTGTATCATCAAAAAAGATAAGTACACTTTAACCCCTTAAGGACCAAGCCATTTTGTAGGTTAATGA
>VIAB01003288.1:47516-68696 GCA_009801035.1 Oophaga pumilio
TCTGAGGCAGAGGGAGCTCCCGACCCTCTGCTTCCCCCCTGAACGCTGAGATCGCGCTCGATCGCGGCAGTCAGGGGGTTAACAGCCAGGGACGGTGCGGACGCCACTCCCGGCTGTCAGTGCAGGAAGCTCAGCCACCGCAGCGCTGAGCTCCTGCACTGATAGGGCAGAAGAGGTTGAAATTTCAGCCTCTTCTGCCTGATCGCTGCTGTGTTTGGTCAGTCACATTGACTAACCAATCACAGCGCTGTGGGTGCGGGTACCGACGGCATGGGTCCCGCACCTCTTGCCGTGCCTGTTAACTGTCATAGACAGCTGTCGGCACTGAACTACCACTGCGTGTTTACACGCAGTGGTAGTTCAAAGGCATGACGTGCACAGTCCGTCCTGGTGCCAGAACTGACACCCGGCCATGGCGGACTGTGCACGTCAATGGACAGTAAGAGGTTAATACTTATGCACTATTTTGCTTTCTTTTCCATTTTTTCTCTTTCGTTACTTCTATAACTATTCCTGCTAATCTTGGATGTATTGCTTTGATAGACACATTCCCGTAACTACATAATGGGCATCACTCCTACATAAGAAATAGCGCTTTAATAGGGAGAGAGTACTAATTCCTGTTGTGACCACCAGTCTGTGTGTGGCCAACTTTAGGATTACCCGTAAATGAGCAGAACTGAAAACAATATTATTTGTGCACCTTAATTACATTTTTGTAATACATTTTAAATAAATATGAGGAAAGACAAATAAAAACTTAATGTTAATTTTATTAATGCATGATGAATTTTAATTAATGAGGTGAAATAAGTGAAAAATGTTTACACTTGCCATTTGCCTTAATTTAGCTTGTTAATTAAATTATTTTACACTATGTGTTGATCATCCAGAGAATACACTGTGTTGTGCGCGGGTGCTCTCCAAATTACATGTCTTAGCTCATCATCCTATTTCAAGATTTCTTTATTGAGTTATTTTTAATTGAATTAGTCTTCTGCAATCTATTGCTAAGCGGAGTTCAACAAGAAATGTGGCCTCTCAGTGACAAGCACTCATGCTCTGTGGTTTACATAAATTATTGCCTGAGATATTAATTTATTAGTGACTGCCTTATTTAATATATATGTATGATTAAATCTTTAGAAATCTAAATTTGCTTTGTTTAATTAATGTATCCCCAACAATGATTCATAGCAAATCAACTTGCTGTGAATGCAAACCTGCAAAGTTTCAAATTGCCCTGAAAAGGCATGTGAAATAATCTGAGGTCTTCTACAACTTTATCCAACCCCTTTCAAGCTCTTTAAGACAAACACAGCCTTAGCAATGTCAAAGTGACCTTACAATCTAAACACATTTTAACCATATAGTAACAAACTGTCCATTTAATAACAAAGCACACTCAGACTACTTGTTTTTTTTTAAAAGTGGTCAAAAATTATCCATCTTTGTCATTTGTGACCAGGCACAGCGTTCTGTGCAGACTACTGAATCAAACTGATGGAGTTGCTGTCAGAGGTAACATCATCCTGAAATGACTAAGTCAAATGATGTTCCACATATTCTATAATCTCCTCAACTTCTTCCCCACTAATACGCTTTCCAGATGCAAAAGAAGCCAATTGTGACTTGTTTTTGGTAGTACTACAGCCCAGACAAATGTTGAAAAGTGGTAATAATAGTCCTGGCAACTGTGTTATGTATTATTTTCTTTTGCACTACCCTAAAAATTGTCCTTGCAGCTTTATCTTTTACCATGCATTTTTTACAACACAATAATTAAATTTGACATTTTTTTCAATCCCACTTATTCAACCCTTGCCAAAAAGGACGTAATAATGAAATACTAGGTAGGTAGGTACATGTATAGAAAGCAAAATTCATCACAGCAAGCAGCGATATAAGTGTAACGTATAAGGGTACTTATTCCTCAGCACCGCTTTTTAACAGCGCTGAGAAATAAGTGTATAGCGCCCCCCAGCATCGGAAAATCTCCAGGGTTTCGGCTACTGGGGGTAGCTGAGACCCTGGAGAACATGATTCTGGTCGATTTTTACCATCCACAGTCTTGTGATCACCATTATCTACCGAATAATGGCGATCTCAAAAAAGTATCTAGCATACCAGATGAGAGAAATGGGGTCCTCCGAGCCTCCTGGTAACATAGTAACATAGTTAGCAAGGCCGAAAAAATCCAGTCCATCCAGTTCAGCCTATATTCCGTCAGAATAAATTCCCAGATCTACGTCCTTCTAAAGAACCTATTAACTGTAAGATACAATGCAGTCCAGGAAAACATCCAGGCCTCTCTTGAACCCCTCGACGGAGTTCGCCATCACCACCTCCTCAGGTACCTCCTGTGTCCCTGGACCCTCTGACTCTGTCCCCCAGCCCAAATCGTCTTCTTGGGAGAAAATAGAGGGTGCTTGCGTAGTGCGCCCGCAGAGATCTGCTCGATGGAACCCGGCAGCAATAAATTTTTCCTATTGGTTCATTTTGATCACTGTGATAGACCCGATCACAGTGATTAAAATAAAAATATTGTAAATCCAACCTCCCCTTTATCACCCCCTTAGTTAGGTAAAAACAATAAAATGAAAAAAATTTTTCCATTCTTTGCAGTTAGGGCTAGGTTTGGGGTTAGGGTTGGGGTTAGAGCTAGGGTTAGGGTTGAGGCAATGGTTAGGGTTGGGGCTAGGGTTAGGGTTGTGTTGGGGTTATGGTTAGGGTTACAGCTGTGATGTCGGGGTTGTGGTGTTGGGGTTAGAGTTGGCATTAGGGTTGTGCTGGTGATACAGTTGTTTTGGGGTTAAATTTGTGTTGGGGTTAGGGTGGTTTTGGAGTTGGGATTAGGGTCAGTGGTAGGGCTGTGTTAGGGTTGGAGTTATAATTGGGGGTTTCCATGGCATTCAAAAAGTCAAACGATGCTGCCTCCAATCTGAGCCCTGCCATGCGCCCAACCAGTGGCTTTTCCAACAAATACGGGGTATCGGCGTACTCAGTAGAAATTGCACAACAAATTTTGTGGTCCATTTTCTCCTGATACCCTTATGAAAATAAAAACGTTTGGCTCCAAAGTTAATTTTTTGTAAAAAAAATAAAATGTTCATTTTTTCCTTCCACATTGCTTTAGTACTTGTGAAGCACCGAAGGGTTAATAAACTTCTTGAATGTGATTTTAAGTACCTTGAGGGGTGCAATTTTTGGAATGGTGTCACTTTAGGGTATTTTCTGTCATATTGACCCTCTAAAGTCACTTCAAATGTGAGGTGGTCCCTAAAAAAAATTGTTTTGTAAATTTTGTTGGAAAAATAAGAAATTGCAGGTCAACTTTTAATCCTAATAACTTTCTAACAAAAAAAAATTGTTTCCAAAATTGTGCTGATATAAAGTAGACATGTGGGAAATGATATTTATTAACTATTTTGTGTGATATGACTCTCAAATTTAAGGGCACAAAAATGAAATTTTGAAAATTGCAACATTTTCAAAATTTTTGCCAAATTTCCATTTCTTTTAGAAATAAATGCAAGTCATATCAAAGAAATTTTTACAACTAACATGAAGTACAATCTGTCACAAAAAAACTCAGAATCAGTGGGATCTGTTGAAGCTGTAACCTCATAAAGTGACAGTGGTCAGAATTGTAAAAATTGGCTTGGTCATTAAGGACAAAATTGGCTCTGTCACTAAGAGGTTAAATATCTACATTAGAAAAAAAAATAAAACAAAAAAAGATTAATTTATGTATTTTTAGCAAAATTCAACTATCCCACTCATGACTTGATAAGAAATGATAGGCATGTGCGCTCCCAAAAAAGTCAGCATCTGGTACGTGTGGATGAAAAATATTAAAAATAGGAAAGCAGGAGCACCACCAGCAGCATAAGATAGGTGTATAGCCTCCATGGCAAAAAAACAAACCATACAGATAAAAAGTAACGAACGGAGACCAAACAACAAACCATATGGCAAAAATGTGGTTTATTAGCCAATAGTGGCAGTGGCAAATGCTTTCAGACCACGTTATCACTTATTTACATTCATACTAAATAATCACAATCTGTTACATTAAAAATAACAGTTAACAATACTTTAATAGCACATTAAAACTACTTCTACTAGTAAAACCTAATACTAATGAATTGTGTTTTTTTAGATAGAAAATATAACATGTGACCCTTGGAATAAGTTAAGAAAATATTCTCAATAAAAACCCTGGTGGTTTGTCTTGTGACCTATTTAAAGTTTTGCCCAACTATTTGGGTGTCATCCCAAAACACTCTCTTAGCTGACCTTTATATCCTTCTATTTTTCATATTCTCCTCATGTACATGTTATAGGGCTCCTTTTGAGCTGACGTTATATTTGAGAATGCACTTTTTTTTATTAGCGTTCAGATAGAAAAATGTAAGTTTTGGATCTTGAAAATGTGAATGAATTTTTATCTATAAGTGCTAAAATTGTATGTTCATATTTGATATGCATGAAATCCACAAAAACAGTCCTGATTAGATATGAGTGAATAAATTCACAGCACCCTAATCCAGCACCTACAACAGTAATCTATGGACACTGTATAAGAGCCTTGTGAACTACCGCCTACGTGCCAGCATTCCTGATAGGGATGCCGTTATGTGGGGGGACAGTTTACTGAGCTCCTATCCATTAGCTATAGCTACAGACATGGCCACTGCACCAGGGTTCTGTGAGTTGATTCACTCATCTCTACTTTCAATGAATCAATGAAAACAAGATGCCATACAAATAGTGTCCACATGATATGTTTTATTTTTTGCAAACTTTTTGAGTTCGACAGGCAAGTCTTGCCCATAAAGCAATCTTGCCTAGTGCATGCTGAAATTTTCTTTCACACAAAACGTATGTATGGAAAAACATTTGTCTGACATTGACCTACATTCTTCCATTTGCGAGCTGTGAGTAGTCCATCATGTACATAGACCAAAAATACACTTGTGTAAATTCAATCTTAAATTCAAGACTCAATGCTTAACCAGATCTCTACTTCACTTATACTCGTTTTTTAGATTTTTTTTGCATATTTTAAAGTTTTGCACAGTACAAATATCAAACATAATGACTAGAGATAAACTAATATTTTGAAATTAAAATTGGCCAGCTTTGATAATTTTTTTCCGGTCATTGATACTCACGATGATCAACTTAATGATCTGGAGGTCTCTCTAGCAGCTATAATCCGAATCGTTGTGCAACAGATTCAGTTACACTGATGGTTCAGACAGTGTATGATTGATACTGAATGGAATAATGCTGCAAAAATTATCTTTTTTTTAAAACTGACTCTCCAGCACTCTCAAAGAGGAACCAGTCTGGGCCGATGCTCCCACAAATTTTGATGACTTCATTCATCATTGTATTCGACAACCAATTTTCAGAGAGAAGAATGGAAAAATGGAATTCAAACTCATCCCATAACAGTAACTGTTATCTACCTGCTTCACCCACTAGTCAGAGATAGAGTCCTCACATATCTAAAACTGATCTCATTCAAGTTGACAACCTATTAAAATGTGAAAGTGCTGAGAAAAAAGAACGGAGACTTCTGGAAAATCAATGTTTGTATTTGTGGCAAGTCGGACCACTTTCTTATCAATTGTCCTTCTCGAGTGCATAAGACAGTGGCAGTGGTAGCAAATCCAAACTTTTCTTACAAAGTACCAGTGTTGCCTGAACTGGTGCCCCCAGTGAATGCCATCATCCATTCAATTTCCTCTATTGCACCCAACATTAAAAAAGAAAACAAGGACTCTCATTGCTTCATTCCTACCAAGTTTCATGTTGATTCTCAATGGATTTCCAAAGCTGCCATGGTTGATTCAGGAGCAAACGGAAATTTTATGAACATTTTTTGCAAAAGAACACTGGGTAAAAATTAAGAACAGACTTTCATTGATTATTATGGAACTTGTTGATGGATCTCCACTAAATTTGAAACCAGTAAATCAAGAGACTGAGTCTTTTAGATATAGTTATGCAACCTAATCACCATGAGGTTTTACCCATCTAATCTCATCTCCAAATGTTCCAATAATCCTGGGGTTGCCATGGCTACAGACTCAAAATCACAAAATCAATTGAGAATCCAAAGAAGTGTCTTTTCCATCTGCTATCTACTCCCCACAGGCTTCGCCAAATGATGAGTTTGTAGAGGATCCTGAACAATCTTCTAAACTACCATCTATATACAGTATAAGGATTTTGCTGATGTATGTGACAAGAAAAATGCTGACAAACTCCCTCCTCGTTGGCCGTATGATTGTCCAATTGATCTATTGCCTGGTGCAGCAATACCCTTTGGAAGCATTTTCCCCCTGGAAGAACAGGAATAAAAAACATTCAAGATGTACATAGATGAAAATTTTGCTAAAGAGTTTATTCATCCATCTTCATCACTGTGAGGTGCGGCTATGTTTTTGTCAAAAAGAAAGACGGTTCCTTAAGACCCTGCTGTGATTACAGAGAATTGAATAAAATTAAGGTAAAGAATTGTTACCCTCTGCCTTTGATCCCTGAGTTGCTGGACAGAGTTCATCATGCAAAGTTGTTTACAAAACTAGATCTTTGAGGGGCATATAAGTTCAGGTTAGACCAGGTGATGAATGTAAGGCCTCTTTCACACATCCGTTTTTTGCCGTCCGGCGGGATCCGGCTTGTTTTGCAAAAAACGGATCCGTTTTTTTATTCCGCCGGATCAGTTTTTTTCTGATTGAGTTGCATTAGCGCCGGATCGTGCTGCATGTGCTTGCGTTTCATCCGTTTTTTGCCGGATCCGTCTAAAATTTCTTCTCCGGCGGCCGGACACAACGCATGTTGTAACGTTTTTAGTGTCCGGTGAAAAAACGGACAGCTGTGGATGCGGCGCAACCGGCTCTTGGGTACAATGCAAGTCAATGGGAGAATCCGGCCACCTGATCAGTCTTTAGCCTGATCCGGCCATCGCATTCCGTTTATCAGCTCTGAGCATTCTCTCTCTCTCTCTCTCCTCCTTCCAGGCAAGCGCAGAATGCATTTTTTCAGGTTAAAAAGTTCAGGATGGATCCGACTAAAAAGCGGATCCGTTGCATCAGTTTCTTCACCATCTGCGCCGGATCCGTCTTTTTACATATTGGACGGATTGTGCCAGACGGCGAAAAACGGATGTGTGAAAGTAGCCTAAAGCGGCATTTAGATCACGTTATGGACAATGGACTCAGTCATGGCAAGGTTCAAGCTATCATTGAGTGGCCAATGCCAATAAGCATGAAAGAAGTCTAATGATTTGTGAGCTTTGCCAATTTTAACAGAAGTTTCATTAAGACTTTTTCAGGTATAATGGCACCAATCAAATTATCAAAGAAAGGCATATTGTTTGTTTGATCTCCTCAATCACAAGATGCTTTTTCTTGCCTGAAGACGAAGTTCACCACAGACGAAGTTCCTATGCTGATTCATCCCAATCCTGAACATGCCTTTATTGTAGAAGTGGATGCTTCAGATGGTGCAGTAGGGGCCATTCTATCACAAAAAATAGTAACAAAATATTTGCTACATCTTTGTGCCTATTTCTCCCGAAGTTTGACCATGTCAGAAAAGGATTATGCTGTGGGGAACAAAGTGCTTTTAGCTATCATTGCTGCTTTCAAGGAATAGAGACATCATCTAGAACAGTGTTTCTCAACTCCAGTCCTCAGAACCCACCAACAGGTCATGTTTTCAGGATTTCCTTAGTATTGCAAAGGTGATGGAATTAATGCTTGAGCAGATGATAAAATTATCACCTGTGCAATACTAAGGAAATCCTGAAAACATGACCTGTTGGTGGGTGCTGAGGACTGGAGTTGAGAAACACTGATCTAGAAGGAGCAGCTCAACAAATTGTTGCTGTAATTGACAGTTGTAACCTTAAATTTATCAGGTCTGCCAAATGGAGTCTATTTCTTAACCCACTCAACTTTATTATCTCTCACAAATCTGTCTCCTGTAATGGTAAAGGTGATGCTTTATCTAAGTTGTTGTCCAAAGATTCTTCTATAGCAGCACCATCAGGGCTCCCACTAGGAATTTCAGGGCCCCATACTGTCAAAATTTTTGGGCCTCCTTGAGACTCTGCCCAGGCTCCACCCCAGCTCCGCCTCCACCCCTCGAATCTTCTACAGTCCCAACGCACACTCTTGGAAAAACTCCACTTCTGCACCACGTCCCATTAATAGATCCCAGATCACATATATAGCCATCAGCTTTTGTTTTGGCCAAAAGATTTTTTAAGCAACCACCACGGCCAAGTAGACTTTTTTGCCGGGCCCTACTCTACTGAAACCTATTAAACATTTGTTAAAATACCCAATACTCTTTTTAGGTACCGTATATTTTTCTTTTTCTTGAAGGGAATGTGTCGCATACATTTTTTAAAATAATTGAAACCAGATTGTGACTTTTTTGATATCTGTATTTCTGATTGCAGATTATTGTATTCTGTTTTCTGTACATTTATGGAAGCTGTCGGTGGATATTGGTCTGTGCTCATACTGCAGTGCATGGACGGGCCGCAAGTCTCCTGACTTGAACTCAGCAACCTCACACGATGTATGAGGATGCGGGCTGGGAGATCGGCACCCAGTGCGAGCGCAGACCAATTTCCAGCTTTCAATGATTATACTGCCATAATAATAAAGATGTTTCCCAATCATATATACCCACTTTTTATTTTTCAGTCAATATGGCCATGTAAGGGCTTGTTTTTTGCGGGACAAGTTGTACTTTTGAATGACATGATTGGTTTTACCAAATAGTCTACTGGAAGATGGGAAAAAAATCAAAGTGTGGTGAAATTGCAAAAAAATAAGGGGAATGCTACGATTGTTTTTTGGTTGTTTTTTTTTTTACCATGTTCACCAAATGCTAAATCTGACCTGCCATTATGATTCTCCAGTTCATTACGAGTTCATAAATACCTAACATGTATAGGTTCTTTTTTATTTAAGTGGTGAAAAAAAAATCCAACGTTCGTCAAAAAAGAAAAAAAAAATTCAGAGACCCGTAACGTCTCCATTTTTCATGATCTGGAGCTGGGTGAGGGCTTATTTTTTGCATGCCGATCTGACGTTTTTATCGATACCATCTTGGTGTAGATATGATCTTTTTATCGCTCTTTAATGCATTTTAATGCAATGTTGCAGCGACCAAAAAAGTAATTCTGTTTTTGATTTTTTTTTTCGCGTTACGTCGTTTACCGATCAGATGAATTCTTTTTATATATTGATAGATTGGGCGATTCTGAACGCGGCAATACCAAATATGTGCATTTTTTATTTTTATTTTATTGTTTTATTTTGAATGGGGCAAATGTGATTTAAAATAGTCTCCATGGGAGACTAGAAGCTGAGATCATCCGATCCGATACAGCCCTGCTCTATGTAACAGAAATACTCACTGGCTATGAGCACCACCGCTGGGCATAGCTCATAGCAGAGTGGCAATGGCAACCACAGGGGTCTGCTGCAGACCCCAGGTTGTCATGCCAACCCATCAGCGACCCACAATCATGTGACAAGGGCGCTAATGTGCGTGGTTTGTGACTCGCTCCCGGTATGTGTATGTTAAGTGCTGCTGTCAGACATTGACAGCGGCATTTAACATGTTAACAGCCACGGATGGATTGCCATTCCACTCGCGTCTGTTAGGGGCACATGACAGGTGATCAGATGAGCTGTCATGTGGCAGAAAAGGTGCGGGCTCATCGCTGTAGCCCTCACCAAACAGGGGGTGGCATCCAATGACTGACACTGCACATCATAGGGTGTTAAGGGGTTAATAAATGTAAACAGTATATATTATTGTATATATATTCACCTATTGTACACTATAAAAAAAATCTCTTTATTGGTATTCATTACAAACCTATAAATTCTAGAATATGCTGTAAATACACCCCAAACCATGAGAACTCAAAAAGTGATATGATAATAGAAAAAAATATCAAGTACCGTATTTTTCGGACTATAAGACACACTTTTTTTCCTCGAAAAATGTGGAGGAAAATGGGGGGTGCGTCTTATAGTCCGGATGTACCGGCTCTGGCTATGGTGGGGAGGTAGGGGAGCGGTTTCGGCAGAGCAGCGGGTTACAGAGGCAGGAGCCTCTGCTGCAGCTAACTCCTGTGCCCGCTGCTAAAGGGAAATGAATTTTCACTGCATTCCACGCCCATGGGCGTGCAGGGCAATGAATGTTCTTTTCTCTTTAATGGCATCCTGGTATGATTGGCCCCCATCCTGGTCCTGGTATGATTGATCCCATCCTTTCCTTATCCTGGTATGATTGGCCCTCACCCCAATCCTACTATGATTGGCCCCCACCCTCATCCTGATATGCATGGCCCCATCAGAAAACATTAAAAACAAACCATTACACTTAACTTCCTGGCGCTCCCTCGCAGCGTCCTGCTCTGATGCCAGCAGCTGCTTAATGCTTGTAAGCAGTGCATGGCAGGGACGTCATGCGCTGCTTTGTAAGCAGAGCACAGCTGCCGGAATACTCAATGTTTTGCATGCCTGGACTTTGTAGTTTGACAATAAATGGCTTCACCCAACCACTAACCATGAGTGGAGAAAAAGTTTTGGTGTTATGATTCATATTCTTAAAAAAGGCCAAGAAAGCAACAATTCTGCAGGGGTATGTAAACTTTTGAGAACAACTGTATATAGCTGCATTTTTTTTTGTGTGAGCTGAAATGTTTTTATATATTTTAACCCCTTAACGACCGCCGATACGCCTTTTAACGGCAGTAGTTAAGGGTAGTTAAGGTTAAGGGTACTTAAACCACAGCGCCGTTAATTAACGGCGCTGTGGAAAAAGTATATAGCGCCCCCCCAGAGTCAGATTTTATCCGGGGTCTCGTCTACCGGGGGTAGCCGAGACCCCAGAGAACATGATTCGGGTCAGTTTTTACCGACCCCGCTTTTGCTATCGCCGTTATTAACCCTATAACGGCAACCGCAAAAAAAAAAAAGCAGCGATTCTCTATTAAATTTCTCTCTCCTCTGATGTGATCGCACATCAGAGGGAAGAGAAATAGGGTCCCCGGGACCCCTGATCTGTCCCCCATGCATCCCGGGGTCCCCCCATGGCTCCTGGAGCTCCCCGAGCTCCCCGCATCTTCTTGCTGTAAAAGAAAATGGCGGATGCATGCACAGTGCGCAGTGCGCCCGCCGAGTCAAATTTTCTCCGGGGTCTCGGCTACCCCAGAGAATATAATTCGGGTCCCCCACTTTTGCAATCACCGTTATTAACCCTATAACGGCGATCACAAAAAAAACCAAAACAGCGATTCTGCATGTAATTTCTCTCCCCTCTGATGTGATCGCAGAGGGAGAGAAATAGGGTCCCCGGGACCCCCGATCTCCTCCCTGGTACCTCCCGGTGTCCCCCCATCCTCCCATGGGCTCCTGCAGGTTCCAGTCTTAAGCCTGCAAAGAAAATCGCGGGCGCATGCGCAGTGTGACATATCTCTCTGATTTAAGGGCATAAAAATTTAAAGTTTGAAAATTGCTAAATTTTCAAAATTTTCGCCATATTTCTGTTTTTTTTTCATAAATAAACACAAGTCATATAAAAAAATTTTTTTACCACTAACGTGAAGTACAATATGTCACCAAAAAACAATCTCCGAATCAGCGGGATCCATTAAAGCGTTACAGAGTTATAACCTCATAAAGTGACAGTGGTCAGAATTGTAAAAATTGGCCCGGTCATTAAGCTGCAAATTGGCTCTGTCACTAAGGGGTTAATCCATCAAGTATTATGTGCTCTGAGGTCCTTTTTTGTGTTATATAACAAACCCAAAAATCGTTAAAACATTTTCCTGGGATACAGTTCTTACACATACACTATTCTGTAGTGTGAAGTAAATTTTTGTGATCTGTAAAGCTACTAAAAAGCATTTAAATATGTTGCACTGTTCCATTTCTCAGACATACAGTGTTATGCGGTCTGCAAACATTTCTGTGATCTGTAAAACTGCTCAAAAGCTTTTCAAAATTTTGTAGGCTTTCATTTCTCAGACATACAGTGTTACATGGTCTGTGAACATTTCAGTGATCTCTAAAAGTGAATAAAAAGCTTAATCCTCACCTTGATCCTCTTTCCTCCCAACATGTTGAGTCCCAGGAAACTAGTGATCCCACACTAGTACACTCCAAGGAGCTCTTTACAACATTCTTGATTGCGGCCTCTGAACCTGAATGCTCCAAGAGGACATGCTGTTTAGTGATGCACAAACCTTACAGCAGCCTCGGCCACAAGAACATGATGATGAGACACAGTTGCTGCTAAGTCTTGTCACGAAGTCAAGAGGACCAGGGTGCGATGGGGGAAGACAAGTAGGTGGATAATGAAGTCACCGACCCAACCTAGGAAGCTGACATGGAAAGCGGGTTAGCAGCGCTGAGGAGACGAGATAAGCAGCACTGAAACAGACAGGAAGAGGCAGTGGGTTGACCAGAGGGAGAAGGCGGGCAACTGTTCCACAGAGCACCGACACTCCTAAATTTCTCTGTTAGAGTTAGGTGTTCCCCAGTCTGAGACTTTTTTAAAGACAGTTCTATGACAAACAAAATTTAATTTGCAAAATGCACCATGCCAAGATCAGCAGGGGCCTGACCACTAAGAATCTACGATCTGCATCATCAGGCACATGTCATCTAAGCACCTGACTCGGTGGGCTGAACACCTGGGTCCACGATTGGTGCCATCTGGTGACACCATTGCTTCTTGTCCTGTGCTTGGAGCTTCCCAATCACCTGTACAAAACATTGGCGCAGATGCCTCCTGCCCTGCACCTATCCTTGTACATTCTGACTTGCCATCATCAGGCCATTCCAAATCCTTGTCCAAGCCCAGCATTCAGCTGTCCCTACCCCAGGTCTTCTAATAGATAAAGCAAGGGAGACACAAAAGCGCAATAGGGTCTTATCCGATAGTAAGATAGCACTTTTTAAGTAGGAAGCTGCTCTCCTGGTATTAGGTGGTTAAAGCACATGTAGGAGAGGCTGCCGCAGAACCACAGGTTGGTCAACGACCCGACAATACAACACACTGCAGAAAAGATGTGGATTCCAGTCTGCACTGCCGAAATAATTACCCCTGGTCTTGAAACACAAAAGAAAGTTCCCAGCCACTCGCCCACAGGCCCAAATGCTAAAAACGCATATTTCCAGGGTGCTTGCCTCAGAAATGCAGAAATGTTGCCCTCTAGGCTGGTAGACCCGGAGGATTTTTGCTGACTCATGGTGGCATCTGTCCCTTGTTACTTGGTCTCCGGCGGCCTCTTTTTCTCTTGGTGTGGCGTCCACGCCTTGTACCAGCAATTGTTCAGGAACATCACCCATGCCTTTGCCAAAGCACTTACTGGCATTGTCCACTTAACGACTGGCTTGTGGACAAGCGCTTGTGGGCAGGGATGCTACATTTCACTGTCGGTACACTGGGTGAACATTGTGGAGATTGGGGCTGAGTTACACCCTGGGATGGCGTATGTGCTCCTGATGACGAGGATTGCTGGCCCTACCTCTATCAGGGTTTCCTCTAGCTCCTACAACATTTCCTGTACCCCTTCCTGCTCTTCCTTATCCTCCATCTCTGATGTGCTATCTCAGAGCACATCATCCACATCAGCCGGAAGCTCTGCTGCACTGCCTCAGTGAAGCGGCTACAGGCTCTGCTGAAGCTAATTTGTCTATGAGAGAAATTGCACACCGTGGCAAAGATACTTAAAGGCGCAACCAGGAGGAGGCTGTGAAGCTTGTGAAGCTTGGCAAACTCACACACGTACCATGATTTTCACATTTGCCCAACTTGGTAGTTCAGTTGTTTCTGAAAACATACCCAGATTTGCAAGAGCTTCTGGTCAAGGTACGCAACGTTGGCACCCATTTCCACAAGTCAGCTACAGCCGCTCTGGCAGTTCTGCAGCAGCCCATGCAAGTGCCATCTCACTGACTGGTGTGCAACATCACTATGAGCTAGAACTCCACACTGCACTGCTGGCAACGCTTTTTGAGCAGAAGAGGTAAGTAGTGGAGTACCAGCTCAAACACGCCTGTCGCTATTCTGGTCAGGCTCCGCACATAAGAACTGTCTAACAGTCTCAAAACATACAGCCGTGGGGACTCAAACATATTATCCGAGCATGCCCAAGATACTTGGATAACACCCGAGGATGCTCGGATAACACGTTATTGGAGCACGTTCGCTCATCACTGTTAAGGAAGCAGCTTATCCCAATGGCTATACCACTTACCAAATAGCTGATTTGGTAACCTGGATACCTGGAGCACTCCCAATAATCAGCTGTTCAGCGTCATAGCTGTATGTGTCGCAGCTGTGTGACAGTCACAACACATGCAGCTTATTCGGTAAGCGCTATATCCTGCCAAATAAGCAGGGACCCAATCAAATTCGCTCATCTCTATTCCTAACTACTTTGAGAGGGGTCGGGAAAGCCATTGAGTGAGGAATGGACATATCTCTCAGGTGTTTTTTCACGTCTGCAAAGGAGGCTCTGTGCTTCTGAAGATTTGCGCTAGTTGTTTTGAACAGTCCTATAGTATATTGAAGGAGGCGCCAGTAACCCTGGTTCCATTTAGGCAGAGAATGTAGATAGCTGATCATGGTTTGTATACAATTAAGACAAACATATAAACACAGTTGTAACACTTTTGCAACCTTAGTGTGAACACTGTGATGCTGAGTTATTAACATGTTATTAACAATCATTAACTTTATTTTCTGGGGGTTAATGGTGTTTTAACAATTCTGCCACATAGCAGAAATTCACTTAATAATTGAGTCCTTCTGACTATATTTCAAGTACAAAATGATTGCCATTTTTCTTGTGTGTACTTTTCCATCAGATCTATTTATTGTAATGTAAGCACCCTGCGTGTGCACTGTGTGCGATCCTTTTATTCTGAAAAGTGAGTGCTGTAGCCATACATTTTTCCATATGGACCTGTGTAGTAAATGACAAGCTCCTGTATGGGAGGCAAGCGGTGTCCTGCATTGTCAATGACATCATCCTCAGATGTGTTCCTTACAAAATTGCCAGAACAGATCTGCAGGTAGCACATTGTGTATAGTAATGCATTAGTTATACACTTTATCAACATTACCGGGTGCATAATTTATACAACCCTAATGTACTCTCAGTTTGTGAGAACAACATGCCCGCTTCATATGTTGTGGGCAGAAAAAATGTCATCCTATTACTTACCTCTATGCTTCACAGATTGGCTTGTTCACAAGGCCAGATCTCTTGAAACAATTAATAACATTTAAAATAGTAAAACAATTAGTAAGATCTATCAACAGTGCTATTTATTCAGTCCTGAATTAAAAGTTGGCAAAAATGGTGCACACAGTTGCAATCAAAATTATTCTCACCCCCCATAACATTGCATATCTGCAAACTTTGTGCTGTTTGCAAACAAGAATATTTTAAGCTCTTAAAAACTCAGGATTTTTTTCTTTTTGCGCTTTTATTTCTTCCCCTTCTTCCATGAGTCAACAACACTTCAATATTTTTCTGACCAAATTGGCCATATGAGGGATTGTTTTTTGTGGGACAAGATGTAGTTTTGAGCAGCATCATTCACTTTACCATGTAACTTACTAAGAAGAGGGTAAAAAAAATTAAAAGCATTATGAAATTGAGAAAATAAAAACAAATTCTGCCATTTTTTTTCGGTGTTTTTATTGCATTCATTGTGCAATAAAATATCCTTGCAAATTGATTTTCCAGTTCAATCATACAGCTGTAAGAAAGCTTGTTTTTGCATGCTGAGCTGATGTTTTATTTCTACCAATTTGGGGTACATACGATGTTTTGATTTTTTTTATTTTATTTTTATGGAAAGAGTAGCAACTGAAAACCTGCAATTTGGGCTTTTAGGGCATTTAATGTACATTCTCAATAATTTTATAATTTAATGTATGAAACATTTTGGGATTCCATTATACCAAATATGGTATGTTTATTTTTTATTTTTAAAGAGAAAAAATGGGGGGAAAAGGAGAATCAATTTGTTATATACTATATACTGCATTATTACTATATGTGTATATAGGGAAATTGTGTTTTTTCTGTGGCGCTCGTCCTTTAGTTTAAATTTTTTTGTGGCTGAAGTTGTGTCGCAAGGAGGCCATAAAAGTCGATGTGCATGCAGTGGCACTGACAATTTAATTGCTGCTGTTAGAGATTGTCAGCATCATGTAAGTGGTTACACTCAATCAATCGGAGAAAACTCTGGTTTCTGTAGTTACACGCACATGCCGGCTGTGTAACACTGCTGTTATTTGTGTTTCATGATGTCGAGGCAAGCAGTCTGATTTCAGCGATGTATCACTTACTGGGCTGCTTGGTGCAGTTTTGGTAGAATCCCTGTTTTCTCTGCTGTAGATCTACCAGTTCTCTGAATGCTGAGCTCTGTATATAACCCCGCCCACACCACTGATTGGTAGCTGTGTACACTGTATATTGTCAGAAAGCTGCCAATCAGTAATGGGGGCGGAGTTACACAGATTATCTGGACTGCCTGGCATGAGACGCCTAGTCCTGCAGTGATAATCTCCTGCTGATAAAACACTGATTGTATTGAAAGTAGAGCAAACTGCTGAGCAAGTAACACATTTCTGCCCCTACGTTATGTTGCTCTCAGGTTAAATAGCAAAAACCTTCTGACAGATTCTCTTTAAAAGGCTAAATAGATTGACACAACTAATGTAACAAGTGTTTCTCCAAATTCGGCATAAAGTGCCACTTTTACTGACTACTGCAGCGCTAGGTTTATTCCATTTCTTTGTGACAATTGTTATTTGTACTCAGAATGTAGAATTATAAAATGGTGCAAAAAAGTTAAGAGATCATTTCCTTCACGAACAGGGTAATGGTTACTAAAATAGTAAAGATATTGAATATTCCTAGAGATACAGATGGACACATACAGTAATTTGCAAGCTTTAGCTGGGATGATACATTTTGTGCAGCTCTAAAGATATCTTCAGTCCTTACTGAAACATCAGTACCTTGCTAAAAACTGTTTCAGGTCCATAATTAGACACATTTTGCAATTATCATATAGTTAGAAAATTAACATATAGTACAAAATTGGTAAACTAAGCTGTTATTACTGTGCTGTGCAAGAGAAAGAGCTGTGCGGCCAGAACATCTGCATGCTGGGTGACTTTTTTTTTTTTTCCTTTTGCTGTAATTTGTCTGGTGCTGTTGATTTTATTAAGATGAAAGCTTCACCTTAATCACAAACATCCTCTCTATGATTAGCTTTCCTTCAGTTCCTTCCTCAAAAATCAAGGATTGTAGATAGAAGCTCCAACTGCAATCATGAGCACAAAACCTTACATTATACTTTTCTCAACAAATCAAAGTCACTCACAGTTAGGGTAAGTTCACACTAGGCATTTTTTTTTCAGCATTTTTTTGCAGCAAAACCTGATCCCTTGGCAGGAAAGAAGCTGCAGAAAAAAAGCATGCTTTTCTTGTATTATTTGCTGAGTTTTATGCTTTTTTTGTGCATGTTTTGGCATACTAGATTTGTTTCTTGTGCATTCTGATAAAGTGTAGTGTTGAAAAAAATAAGTCCAATTTTATAGAATCCGGTTTTGGCACAAAAAAAGGCAGCAAAACCTGATACCTGCGTTTTTGCTGCATTTTTAAAGCGCTTTTTTACCACCCGTTCATTTCAGTGGGTGAAAAACGCTGAAAGAAGTGACATGCTCCATACTGTAAAAAACCATGCAAAGCACAAAATCCTGATGCCAAAAAAAAAACAAGCTGTGTACATGAGACTTCTAAAATCTCATAGACTTTGTTGGTACTGTAAAACGCAGATGAAAATTTGCATAAGAAAATGCATTAAAAAATGCTGCAAAAACGCCTAGTGTGAATTTAGCCTTATTATAAACAAACTGATGCAAATGGAGAAGAAAAATGTTATATTGTTTAAACTATCCATGGCTGTGGGTAATCTTGGTCATGGGTGTTGTCTACTTTGGCAAATTGCTTTTGACCACAAAAAGTCCTACTATGTGACCATCTTGGTTCCAACTCCAATAAATGGGGGTGGAGATACCAGGTGAATGACACTCCCGTGGTCGTGAATGTAAAAATTTAAAATGGTACCTAAAAATACATATAAAATAATTTGTTAAATGCACAACGTGTTTCGGTTGTATCCAGCCTTCATCAGGTGTCTAAATGATGGGTAATGCAGTGATCTCATATATTTCTATCTCCATGTAAAGTAGGTAGAGCTACCATTCAACACAGAAAATAATCTGAAATAAAATTCCAATAAATGGTTTGTCTGTGCAATGCAGTGAGCCATTCTCTGCTTTATAGTTAAGGGTCCTGAATAGAGATGAGCGGATCGACCTGCAAAAGATAGCATTTTCTGACATATGTGGTACCACATGAATTCAAACACTTTAAGATTCAATTTGAGAGTATCGCAAAAAAGAACCATACTTGGTAACATTTGCCACATGACTGAGCAATCTCTTTATACCCCAGAGCACTATAAATGTAATATGTCAAAAATAAAGAAAATACTAATCGTCTCTTTACCTCTCACCTCTCCGGACCCTCCATTCCTCACCGTCACCGGTCCAGTCCTTGTCATATATTCTGATTGCTGCCGCTCTCATGAAATTCCTCTGGTCTCTCATGGTAGGTCCGGATATCTGGGTCTGATTGGGCCCGGGAGGGTTCTGCTCATGCTAATGCCATGAAGTCAAGACGTCATGACCTTTTGAGCGCACTTGTACAGACCCATGCAAGGTCTAATAAAGCATGAAAGCCCGGGCTAAGCATTAAGGGTCCAGAGAATTCATCGAGAGCAGCGGAGATCTGAAAATTCATTGAGGACCAGACGTGTGATGTGAGGAGCAGAGAGGCCAAAGGGGTGAACGGTATGTTGAGTATTACAACTTATTTTTTACTTCTTGATTGACTTCTAAGGTTCAGAAAAATGCTGGCTAAAGGGCCTCCATTTTGCTAAATCTGTGTGGATCTATTCACTCATCTATGCTCAATACCTGAATAGCTTATTTGCTTTAGCATGTGTTGTGGATTCTGCTATATGCAGCAGGTACGTAGCACTCCTGCTCGTATCATGCAGTCTCAAAGATCTTGGCTCAGGATTTTAAAATCCAATGTCATTTTTTTGCTCTCCTTCGCTCAAGTATTTTCATCCTTTTTATGATTAGCTTCCATGAATTTTTTTTTTGCAGAAAAATCTGATATTAGCAGAATCATATTAAAGCATACACATGGTCAGTGCAGATAGAAGTCCAATTTATTCATCCTCTTTTGCCACATTTCTTTTTTTCTGCTATTGTAATATTTGCAAATAAAAAAGCCAAGAAAGGTGATGTAAGACAGGAGAAATCCCATTTGAATACAAGCGAGAGCTTTGTGTCACTACCAAGATTACTTGCTGTAGTGTTACCATGACAGCTTCCAATTGAAAGCACAGGCACAGAGGCAACCATCCTTAAAATGTGTGGTCAGTCAGCCTTTTAGCCACTGCAGGGGTTGTACTATTGGATTGTCATGTCTTATCAAGGGATGGCCAATAAAGGAGTATATAAATGCAACGCGAGCGACTAACAAGTCACACTGCAATTTATAATTGTACTCTGGCTGATACTGGTCCTCATTTTACTTCTAAATTACCTTTTTGTTTTTTTAAATATTATTAAGCTGATTTTTCGGAACAAATATCTCCTAAATTATTGGTTTATTTTATAGTATAGGATGGAACATAAGACATTAGCTGACATCAAAGTCTTTGTTGCTTTGGTCTTTCGAGTGGCATGTAGCAATTCCTTACATGCGGAATCACTGATGCTTTGGCTATGTTTCAATCTGTAATTATGCTTTGTGTTTTGAGATGCTTTGTGCATTTATTCTGATTTGTGGCTTTATACAGAGAATGTGCTAGAAATGTTGCTTTCTGCTCAGGTAAGCAGCAACACTCAATCATTAACATTACTGTTTCTTCACTGATTATGTAATGAAAAGCGCAAAGCTGTCACAGCTGATGGACAGAGTTTTAACATTGCTGTTCAGGCTTCCAATATATTAATAGATATAAGGTATAGTGCAAAAAAGAGAAAAATATTAATTAGGACCCGTCACTTTTATATTCTGCATGAAATAATAATTCTGCAACATTTTTAGTAGAACTCTGGTTTATGCTGCTCCAAGACAGCTAGAAATTGAAAACTAAGAGTTACCTGGTGGAGTTGTACCGGTAAGAACGTTCGTTTTTCACGTATGGGTTCTATTTTTGTTTTCCACGTATAGGATATGTACCCATTATACTCTATATGGCTGTTAATATGTCCGAGTGGTCCACAAAAAAGGATATATCATATGTATAAATATGTGTGGTCAATACAAAGACTTATTCCTTCCAAAGACCATACTAAGACCAGGGGGCACAGGAAGAGAGGTGGAAGAAAGGCGATTCCGGTAGCTAAATAGTAAAAGTTTCTTTACCGTTAGAGCAGTCAGACTGTGAAACGCCGACCACAAGAGGTAGTAATGTCAGACATTATTGCTTTTAAAAAAGGGCTGATGATTTCCTCAATACACATAACATTGTGGGTTACAGTTAAATTAGTGACAATGTACAAATGTTGGAAGTTTGAACTTGATGGACCTAGGTCTTTTTTCAACCAATGCAACTATGTATGGATAAGTGTCATAATTGTCACATCTAATGGAGGCGCCATTTCTGGGATGGTTGAAGGCTGGTCTTATAAGGCTGGGAAGGGGCCAATATCGATAGACCTTCCCAGCCTATTAATATCATCTGCCAGATGTCTGCCTTAGCTGATTAGATAGGGAGGACCCTACACAAAATTTTTATACATTATTTTATACAGTCTCCCCCATTTTTAGTAACCAGCAAAGTCAAAACAGACAGCTGGGGGCTGATATTAATAGGCTGGAGAGCTAATTGGATATTGGGCCCTTTTCTGCATAATAAGACAAGGTCACAGCTGTCTGCTTTCTTTTGGCTGGTTATTAAAATATGGGGGACCCTGTTATGATTCGGTAGCTGAGGAGTGCAGGCAAAA
>VIAB01003289.1:44673-57245 GCA_009801035.1 Oophaga pumilio
TAAATAATAGAAATTTGGTGTAATATGGTAATAATGAGCGTCTAAGTTGTCTCTCATTTTTTATCTCCCGGTTATTATTTCTGTTTCTAGAGAACAGTTCATTGCTTTGGAAGTGAAACAACGGTATTAACCGGCTCAGCGACCAAAATCCTTATGTTAGACGATCAGTGATGGAGCGCAGACAGAAATAGCAAAAAAAAATGTTTTAATCAAATAGAAACATTCAGATTCAGAGCAAAGTACAAAAATCACACACAATTATTATAAATCTCCTCTACAGAAAACAGAGGGAGGCATCACCCATGATCCAGTCCATCCGCTCCGTCCAGGCCGGGCTCCCAAGTGACATCTGAAGATAGACGGAGAAAACCGCAACCTTACATTTACACAAAATACACAGACATAAATGTGCAAAAGCCTTTACTCCAGGACTGTCACATTACATGGTGATGACCAGAAAGTCATGATCGACCCATACGGGACATTTCCTGGGGGTTCCTAACGGTTTTGGTTAATCTGGTAAAAAGATTTCTAGCCAAACCTGACAATAGTTTCTGGTTTGGAATCTGATAGACATTACTGGCCAATGACACGCAGGTCTCGGTGCGGAGAGGAACGCTACCCATCTACAGAATAACTGACGGGATCGGCACCGTATAGAGGTCCAAGTCATCCCTGGAAGCAAGTGGGAGCCAATATCTCTGATTATTGCATCGATGGAGCCACTGTACGAGATCCGAGGCTCTTATAATAAAAGTATGGCTTTGCAATACAAGGTTTGTAAAAATATAAAACAGCCCCAACTCCCTCCTTACGGTACTCCCTTACCAGAGCACCGCGGCGCTCAAGCTTACACCGATACAGTAGTGCCCCTCCGTCATTTAACAAAATACTGCAATCTCCTTTATTTTCCAGATTAAGCAGGCTAAAGGAAAAGATATACCCTGGACAATCCCTTTAAATGTTACCTTCTTATAACACTGAATCCTTTTCCCATCAGCTGTTTCCCTGACCAGATCCCTAAAACTCGTCATAGATATTGAAGGTGCACAATGAAAGTGGTACAAGCGCCCCATCACAGCAAAGATAGAGGTGTCCTTGGTTACTCCCTATAAAACCGAGTCATGTGTTCCATTCTTGTGACACCATGGCACAGGGTTCAGCCGCTTACTACCTATGCAGAGTGCACAGTTTTCATTAAAAAAGTATATAAAAGGACTTTTCACATGGGCAGAAAAACAACAAATGAGTGTTCAGTAAGAACACTCACTTTACCATTGTAAATTGCTGGTCAACAAATTGCTCATTCACCAGTGTCTGACACACAAAGCACAGCATTTACAAGCTCAGTGATATAAAGCTTGTAAGTGCTGCTCTGAAATTAAGCTGGCTAGGTGGTTGGATCCGGAGCTTAAAAGCCAAACATGCCTTTTGCTTGCCACATTGGAGGGAGCACTGTGTGGGCCAGCAGCTCAACCATTCTGCCGACCTGAGCTGTCAGTCATCAGGAGAGCACCACTCCCCCATCCTCAGCCAGCTGGCAGTCAGAGGCAGGGGAGTGGTGCGCTCCCGAAGTTACAGGTTGAAAATGATCCTTTAATACCAATATCAGAAGCATATTAGACAGTATCACCATGATCTTTGCTGGTGTATACAGCAATAATGATCATTGCCTTATACAATACTAAACAATAACATAATGAATTTTAGTGCAATGTGCTGGAGAGCTGACACAGTTCCTCATTATTTAGCCCAAACTTAACCCAAATTAAGTAGCTCCAAGCCCACTTTTCCTCCTCCTTGAGAAGAGTTTGCATAGAACAGCTGTCAAACACATGTCCTGTCGCGTCAGGTCAACAGGGCTGAGAGAAAGTGCTGGGCACCACCCTGTTGACACTGAATGAAGAGAGGACCTGTGCGCCAGCACTGTGGCCACGCAGAGAAGCTCGGGTACAACACCATCATTTAGGCATTACAATAAGATTAAAACTTCTCTAATGGACAATCGACTCAATAACCCAAGAAAAACCCTCTAAGGAAACTCATAAAATGGAAACCCTCCAAACATCCCAAAAATGACTTATCAGATCTTGATGAACAGTTCACCTCCGCGGACAATTATTTTTCTTACTTAAATGTATAGAATTTGGCTAAAAATATGTTCTGCAATGGAGTTTCAGTAAAAGTGTTGCACAGTGTACCCTCTATGACCTCTGCGTTGCACTGTCTATAGCTGGCTGCTGATAAGAGTTAACTGAGCATCCGTCATCAAGCCCACTGGGACGGTCTGAAAAATTTTTAAAAAAAAAGTGATTGTGACTATTTCTGAGCTCGTCCATAGACCGCATCTAAGCTGCAAATGTTAGGAAACATAGCCTGCAAAAAGCAAAATGTTGCAAAATTGGTAATAAAATCCAATAGCAAAGATGATTTTTTTTCCAAAAACCTGCATTTAAAAGCATAAAAAAAATAAATAAAAAGTCACCAATAGGTGGACAATCGCTTTAATGTTAACGTACAGTGCCTTGCGGAAGTATTCAGCCCCCTGGAACTTTTCAACCTTTTCCCACATATCCACATATCATGCTTCAAACAAAGATACCAAATGTAAATTTTTGGTGAAGAATCAACAACAAGTGGGACACATTTGTGAAGTTGAACGAAATTTATTGGTTATTTTAAATTTTGGTGGAAATACAAAAACTGAAAAGTGGGGCGTGCAATATTATTCGGCCCCTTTAACTTAATACTTTGTTTTGCCACCTTTTGCTGCGATTACAGCTGCAAGTCGCTTGGGGTATGTCTCTATCAGTTTTGTACGTCGAGAGACTGAAATTCTTGCCCATTCTTCCTCGGCAAACAGCTCGAGCTCAGTGAGGTTGGATGGAGATCGTTTGTGAACAGCAGTTTTCAGCTTTTTCCACAGATTCTCGATTGGATTCAGGTCTGGACTTTGACTTGGCCATTCTAACACCTGGATACGTTTATTTTTGAACCATTCCATTGTAGATTTTGCTTTATGTTTGTTATCATTGTCTTGTTGGAAGACAAATCTCCGTCCCAGTCTCAGGTCTCTTGCAGACTCCAACAGGTTTTCTTCAAGAATGGTCCTGTAATTGGCTCCATCCATCTTCCCATCAATTTTAACCATCTTCCCTGTCCCTGCTGAAGAAAAGCAGGCCCGAACCATGATGCTGCCACCACGTTTGACAGTGGGGATGGTGTGTTCAGGGTGATGAGCTGTGTTGCCTTTACGCCAAACATATCGTTTGGCATTGTTGCCAAAAATTTAGATTTTGGTTTCATCTGACCAGAGCACCTTCTTCCACATGTTTGGTGTGTCTCCCAGGTGGCTTGTTGCAAACTTTAAACTACACTTTTTATGGATATCTTTGAGAAATGGCTTTCTTCGTGCCACACTTCCATAAAGGCCAGATTTGTGCAGTGTACGACTAATCGTTGTCCTATGGACAAACTGTCCCACGTCAGCTGTAGATCTCTGCAGTTCATCCAGAGAGATCATGGGCCTCTTGGCTGCATCTCTGATAAGTCTTCTCCTTGTTTGAGATGAAAGTTTAGAGGGACGGCCGGGTCTTGGTAGATTTGCAGTGGTATGATACTCCTTCCATTTCAATATGATCGCTTGCACAGTACTCCTTGGGATGTTTAAAGTTTTGGAAATCATTTTGTATCCAAATCCGGCTTTAAACTTCTCCACAACAGTATCACGGACCTGCCTGTTATGTTCCTTGGTCTTCATGATGCTCTCTGTGCTTCAAACAGAACCCTGAGACTATCGCAGAGCAGGTGCATTTATACGGAGACTCGATTACACACAGGTGGATTATATTTATCATCATTAGTCATTTAGGACAACATTGGATCATTCACAAATCCACAATGAACTTCTGGAGTGAGTTTGCTGCACTGAAAGTAAAGGGGCCGAATAATAGTGCACGCCCCACTTTTCAGTTTTTGTATTTCCACAAAAATTTAAAATAACCAATAAATTTCGTTCAACTCCACAATTGTGTCCCACTTGTTGATTCTTCACCAAAAATTTACATTTGGTATCTTTATGTTTGAAGCATGATATGTGGGAAAAGGTTGAAAAGTTCCAGGAGGCCGAATACTTTCGCAAGGTACTGTATATCCTGGGTATTAGGAAGGGTTTAATTTGCTGGAAATGTAATAGTGAAAGGGTAGTCGGAAGAGCAAAAAGGGCCCCCTACTGATCATTCCTACTCCAGGTGAATGGGAAAGAGCTGTAATACCAGACAAGGACAAGAGGGGACGATGTGACCTCCTAATCCTGGACAACTATGAGATAGAGATATGGCCACTCCCTGAAGCTCTATAGACACATAAATGATGCCTTTGGTGACATTATGGCCTGAAGGTACATACTCGGTTACACACCTTCTTCAAGTCTTTCTAGAAAACCCAATATTATTTCTTATATAAATCAGAAAATAACATGGCGATCCCGTACGTAATTTCCCGTTGACAAGCGGAAGCTTCAGACATCGTCCCTCAGTGACACAAATGGTCAGCAGTTACGGGGGATCTCCAACAAAATCCTTCTGACTTGTCAACCTTACGTTCTGAGGTCACCAAAGTGGAGAACGAGCAAGTACAAGTCCCTAAGACGATGCAATATGGCTTCTTTGGTGAAAATAGGAGCTCGGGACTCCGCAGGTGGACTTATTCTGGTGTCCTAGTCACTCCAATGTGAAAGGTCTCACATCTACAGCAGTTTGCAAATCTATACGTCTCCATGGTAACAGACTACAAGCAAACTTTGTGTAGTCAGATCCTGCAGTCATTTTGTTTTTTTACTGATTTCCCAACTACATAGAAGGAAGTATGGGACAGATGGCTGGCGATGACTGCAGGATCATGCTAACCCATTGCAGGTTACCATGGTGACGCATAGGTCTGCGCAAGAGCTGTAAACATTTAAGTTTTTGTTTAAATTCAGATTGCTCGCAAAGTTTTATTCTTTTTTTGGTTTTTCATGCGGTGGAGCAAGAAATCAATTTATTACGGATGAGGTCACAGCCATTGCTATCCGTATTCAATCCCCTCCACAAAAAGCTGCCATAACTTATGATCACACGTGGCCCTATGTGATCCTTTCATTTCCCTGCACATAGACATAAAGGGCGTTATGGAAACACATGGTAACGGGTTTAGTGGTTTAATCACATGGCGGGTTTGGGGGGGAGCAGATGGAGGTCTCCATTTTTCAGCTCCTTGTGGTTGTCTTTTTCTTTCCATTTTTGTAGCATCCTTCAGTTAAGGGTAAAAAAAAAAGAAGCAAAACCATTCAGTCATAGCCCAGAATATAAATACCCCAATACCACACGCCATTCAGCAGTTCTGCAGACATCCTGTAAAATCAATGAAAGGAAAATTCTCCGTAATCTCTCAATTTGTGTTAAAAAAAAAAATAGAAAAAAATCCAATTTTCCAAAAACGTCTGTGAATCATAAATCCTCATGAGGCTTGTGATCTGCAGAAGAGGGGAAAAAAAAAGGAACATAAATATAGAAGGTGGCTGCAGATTATTTCTCATCATAAATAGTTACATTTGAGACATTTTTGTAATTACTTCTGATTAAAAAATACTCTGGTCAAGAAAATTAGGGATTTCTAAATTTCGCTTACTGCTTAGTGCCTAGATTACCAGCCACTTCTGCAGTGGACAGTCTCCTAGGCAAAAAAGAAAAGCACTTACAAGCCCTTTGCAATAGAGCTTGTAAGCGCTGACCTGATGGCCAGCTTTGGTGCCCCTGCATTCCTCCGTTACTGCGGAGGTAAATCTGCCATTACTTGCAGCATCATAGAGCGCAAAGTTCGGGCCAGGGGTGTCACGATTTTGCCGGTCCAAAAGGTCACAGTCCATCACTTGGGCAACAAACCTCGGCAAGAGGGAAGCAAAGCAGTGTGCTCCTGCAGAATAAGTTAACCCTATAAAAGGGTTTTCTGAAGTCTAGAAGTTACCCATTTTTGTTTTTTTTATCATCGTTTTGCCATCTGTTTTTATTCCTTTACAAAAAACAAAAAAATGCTTGGAGGTTTCCCAAGTTTCTCCTTGCAAAAAGTTAGTAAGAGAGCGACATTGTGCACAGGGTATCTGCACGCCGTCTGCTTTTTTCGCTGACCCGTTCACTTGATGGACCAGGGTGTGATAGGTTTCAGATTTTTTTTTTTTATGTCAACGATCAATGTAGCCTTACGGTTTCAGCAATTTACCTTGTGTAGTTTGGGGTCTGCTGACGTCAGGCTGATCCCCCAGAGCTCCAGAAGTCTCCCCCAGAAAGTGACTGTACAACTTCTTGATTTCTTGGTCATAGTCTTGCCACTCCGGGACAATCCGGACGGCGGCTTCTAGCTTTGGCTCCTTTGTCATTGGGTTATTGCACTATACAACAGAAAGCATAATGAAGCAGTGAACAATCCCCTTCGGGGCCGGGACGGCAGACATCAGATGCTGCGCTGCCAAGACGCCATGTCCGCCGACATCAACTATTAATCATCTACCTCTTTTATCTGCAGCAAAACCCACTCACCAAATCTATAGTCTTGGCTTTTTTCTTGGATGTATCATCGCACCACGTCTCGCACCACAGCCACTCCTGCGGCAGGGATTTGATAGGCACTTGGTGAATCATATTATTTGGCAAATCCTTTAAAAAAAAAAAAAAAAAATTTAAAAAGTTGCAAAGTTTTTTTTTTATCTCCTTTCGATTACTGAAATATGTTTTGCCTAATTTTCTTGTGTTGTTTAATCTTTTTAAAAAATTTTATTTATATTTTTTTTACTTTTTCGCAATATTGATTGAAAAAGGAAATATACATTTTTCATTAAACTCATGTTTTAAAGAGTAACAGCCATTTAAATTTTTTTTTTATTCGGAAACGAATAGTGCCCATAAAAATAAGAAACTAATATGTCTGCAGTAGTCAGTAAACACAGATTAGGAGATGACACTTGGTGCTCATGAAGTTCTATGGAGAACATTACATCGTGTACATTTATGACGTGCAACTGATCTTTTGTATGTGTCTTTCCTCTCTACTTTTTTTTTAAGCTCTTCAGGCGTACTTGAAGCACAATTTCCGTGTCTGTCTCTAGTATTCCTTCTTCCTCTACTCTCCCATCTCCATAGAATTTTAAAAGCACCAATTGTCAATGAATGCCAATTTTACTCAAGAATTATGAGTAAAACATCAATCCGGGAAGAGAAAGAAACAGATTCATCTGATTAGATATATTACAAAGTTGATTATTTTCATGTGCACTATTGATTTAGAGATCTAATAGGACGTTTACAAAAAAGAAAAACACCATATGGGGCTATAAACTGGTTTAGACTGATGGCGAGTAGTTGGTTTTATTTTTTTTTGCATCTTTATCTATATATTTTACTCCTTATTACTCACATTGTGCCCCATAAGGTCATTAGCAGCTTTTTCAACTTTACAATATATTTTATTTCCCCTGTAACTTGGGCTGGGTGCTAAGCCCCAGTTACAGGGGAAAGACATTGAAGCCGCTGCTGATCTGGGTCTATTACAAGGAAAGTGCCATTACAGCTTCATAAACCGAGATGCCAGTAATATACTATCTGAATAAGAAAAAGGAAGTTATTACTGGATGTTACGCCCACGAAGGTTAGTCTGTGTCCCTTGTTTAATGGGAGTTCTGGATTCCTCGCTGGCTCAGAGTCAAATCATGTCAAGTTTTTAGAAAATCTGGCACTCCATAAGAGCAACTTCTTTATTTGAAAAAAAATTATAATAGGTAAAAGTCGTTTTGAGCATTAAAGCCCTTAACCGTCGATCTATAATTAAGGGCGGTAACGCTCGAAACGCGTATAACATCTAACCAGTAAAACCTGCCACAGTGAGAACTGAGGCTTGTTATTAACTCCCTGCTCCGGCTCATACAGGGGGCTCCCAAACTGGACAAAACAACCCTTTATAATCCCTTCACCCCAGGAAATTTTCCGTTTTTGTTTTGTTCCTCCCTTTCTTACAAGAGACATAGCTTTTTTTTTTTATTTTTCCATCCTCATAGCCGTATGATGGCTAACTTTTTGCGGGAAAAGTTGTACTTTTGAATGACACTATTCATTGTGCCACGCAGCGAGGAAAATGGGGAAAAAATTCCAAGTAAGGTGCAATTGCAAAAAGAAGTGCAATTCCAGGATGGTTTTTGTTTTTTTATTTACCATGTTCAATATATGATAAAACTGACCTGGCAAATGATTCTCTAGGTCAGAACGAGTACACAGACACCAAACATGTATAGTTGCTTCTTGTTTTTATTTAAGTGGAGAAAAAAATCAGAAATTTGTAAAAAAAAAACAAAAAAAAACAAATAAAAATAATAATAAATGCTGCTTTTGTCCCTATTTTCCGAGACCAATAACGTTCTGAATGAGGGTTTATTTTGTGCCCTAAGCCGACGTTTTTACGGATACTATTTTGGGGCAGATACAATCTTTTAATCGCCTCTTATTGCAATGTTACGGCGATTGGATGCATTTTTTTAAATATTTTAATAGATTGAACATTTAAATATGTATATATACCAAATAGGTTTTTTTTTATTGTTTTAAATTTTTAATGGGGTAAAAGAGGGGTGATCTGAACTTGTGTTTTTTTGCATTTTTTCAATATTTAATTGTGTTTTCACTTTTGACTGTATTTAACAGGCCCTTTAGGGATTGCCGATCGCCTGTGCTATACATAGCTGTGCGGGAGCATTAAAAAAATATCACTATAAACGCCGACCAAGGGCTAGCATTCACAGGAGGATAGTGATAACAGGCACGGGGGTCTTCAGCAGACCCCCCCAACTGTCATGACAACCCATCGTTCCCCACGATCACGTAATGGGCATGCTGATGAGCGGGATCAATGACGCGGTTCCATCAAGCACGTGTTATAGCTCGCTGACAGTGATTGACAGCGGCATAATCAGCCATCAAGTATGGAGAAAAATGCAGGCTCAGCGTGTGAGCCTGCATCAAAGGCAGGGGCACCATTGATGACATACATGCATGTCATTGCTAGTGAAGGGGTTAAGATTCATGCTTTTGGTCATGTACAGGAACACTGCCATTTACATCCAGAGACTGAAAACCGATGCACACCGGGCTCGCTACAATCATATTTGACCAAGACAAAAAAACCTGAGGGCGAAATTCATCAGCAGCAAAAGTATTGTCTGTACTGATAGTGTGCTATAATGTATCGGTGTAAACAAAAACATTCACTGATGGCAAGCAGAGATACTGAACACGGAGAAAGACTGAAAGAACACAAAGCACTGCATGATTTAGGCTTGTTCTATCCATGTGGCATACCGCCACAACGCCATATCAACTCCTCAATGGGCGAGTGGTCTCACTGTGAGGCGGGCATGGCTAGAACGGCATTACGTGTGCTCCCGAATCATTAGTAATTGATTATGCACCCAGACCCTTCGCTTTCCTGGGACATTGTAATGAAGGTGTAATTTACATGGGACTGCCCTAATATCACACTACTGCACGGACCTGGTCCAGATTGGACAGACTGTTGGGATCCTGGCTCAGCCCCTGATACTGCCCCCTTAGACGATCTCCTGCTGCGATTTTCCTGAATTTTTTCAAATCCACGACATACAAAGCACTAAATGGAAAAAAAAAAGAATCAGAAGACTTTCCCATTTGCAAGTTCAATAGGAGTCATACAAATAATAAAGATGGCTACCTAATGTGGTACTTCCGTCCAGCCAAGTGACTGGCCCAGTAGCCAGACCTCCAGAAGCGATAGCCATCCATCTCCTTCCGGCTATCACAGAATGGAGTGTAGCCATACGGGGCTCCATCCAGGTTGAAGTCTCTTAGTTCTTTCAGATCGGTGCGTACAATCTGCAAAGAAGAGAAATCGGCACCATCTATGTAATGTAATACTAAAAGAGTACCTTTCATTTCAGGTGACTGTTCAGAATAAGCCGTCATGTGTGTATATGAAGAATAACACCATTTCTGCCCATTATATGACTTGTATCCTGCCTTATTCCCCTCTGCAGGCTCTGTCTCTAGCGATCAGTTGTCTCTGTGCTAGTGGGTGGAGAGCAGCTGCTGTGATGGCTCATATGCACAGTACATACAGACATGGGCTTCCTGCTCTCCCAACTAAGCATTAGTGGCAATGTGGATATTATACAGCAATATTAAGCTGTGTAGTTGTGAATCTAGCTGGGTGAGATAAAACACTTACTGTCTTTGGGTGACTCTCTACCTTTCTCTCATTCTGCCTACTCCCTATTGGCAGATGTAACCTGATACTTCAGTGAGCGGCAGTCTGTTCTGTTTTGACAAAGATGGATTTGAGCAAGAAGTTTTTCATTTTTTAAAAGTTGATGAATTTATGAGGCAGGAGAGAGGAGATGTGGCTCATAAGTGGAGAAAGCCCCACATTTCTCTGCTAAGATATTACATGTTTTTTATATGTGCCTGGGCTATCAAATCCATGCAAAGTTGAAGTGACTGACCATGTAAGTGCTTGTAAATTAAGCCCTTTACTGGGTGGTATGACACAAGGGGCCTCCTGCCCTGGACTGTTAGAAAGTAAGAGACCCCAGTCATGTTCCCTTGACAATAGGGAAATGTTGGCCTTTTTCGCTAGCAATTGTTGGGGTCTCGGCCCGATGCCATCTATGTCAGAAGGTTGATGGAAGCAGAGTCACTTACAGCGTACATGTCTTACCTGGTCAGCATCTACAAAGAGGATCTTATCCACAGCCAGAGGGAAAAGGACATCCAGAAAGAGGATTTTGTACCCCCATATTATCCTCTGCTTCTCCGTTTGCTGATGCAGCCACCGGGGCCACTTGTACTGCACCAATTCATACTGGAAGTTGTACTGCTTCGCCATGTAGGGGATGAAATTCTGGAAGGGTTAAAACATGGTTGATTAGTGGAAAATTGTCCCCAGAGGTCCCATTATTACAGTGCAATCCCTGTGCCGGGGAAGTGGGGGTCTCCGTGTACATGACAGGAGGGTAGGGATAATTACTGTCCCAATTCATGTAAACCCATCACCAGAGCTGCGGTGTTTGGCGCAGGCGTGTCTCGTGTGGCCACGACCACGTTTATCAGAAACGACATGGTGTATTTGTCTGTTCATATCCGTATTCCGGTGCTGGCGGCGTTCGCTAATGTGGAAATGGATTGTAACAAAATAGTGAAAACGAGTAATAATAAAAAATGCTCGCTGAAAGGTAAGCACATGATACACCAGAATACTGATGGACAATAAGCACTAAAATTGCAGTACAGATCTAGCAGGCAAAGTTTTGCTTTCCAGTCTTAAAAGGGCTTTCCCAACTTTTACCTAGAAGCTTACATTGTAAAGCGTCACTGGTCTTATTCACATAACTCCAGTACTGACTGATACTAAGTGTGACCGCTGCAGCCAATCGCTGGCTGCAATTTTGATTTGTCAGAACTACAGCCAGTGATTAGCTCCTGCACACATATCAGATCATCAGTGGCAAACAAAAAACTGCAAAAGAAAGAAGCAGCCAGAGGATTGGAAAAGAGAATTACTCCTTCTGGTATTCTATAGCATTGTCCGCTGGTTGCAATAGCAAAAGGTTGGTTTGTACTTTTGTTCAGAAGCGCCTAGCTCCCCTGCCCCCTGAGGATGGTGAGATCCTGATGATTGACATTGTGGCCCGGTGACAAAGTCACAACGCTGAGCCGAGCTGTGCGATCAGACATGCAGCAAGCAGAGGCAGAATTGCCTCCGCAGCATCGGAGGAGCACAGGGGCGCTGACGCTGGCCGGATACAGGGGAAGCAGCAGATCAGCATAGCGATAAAAGTGAGGCGGGCGGCTCAGCCTTACACTAGGATGGATGGAATACAGGCTAAAATACTAATACAGCACTGGGGGACGTGGAGGGGGCTTCCCTGTAACATGCTCTGATTCAGAAGATAAGCATTTGTGCAGCAGATTGAGTGCATTAACCAGCAGCTGCTGCAGAACATCTTTATAAAAAGGATGGGGGCAGTTTATATTATTCACGTTAGAAATGATAATCGGGAAGCTCCCATTTATTCTTTCTAAAAGAAGTTCTGCAGCAGCGGAGGAGTGTTTGATAAGGAATAGAGAGCACCGTACAATAAATATTTCTTAGATTGGGTCTGGTGTTTGGTGATCTATATAAATAATCAGAGTTCAGCCTGCAGACTCGTATTTCTGTGATTGATAAAGGATTATTCCACAATGTAAGGAGAGCAGCACCGGTGACATCAGGTCTACAGGACACGCAAATGCGTCACCTCAAAGGGAACCATGGGCAGCATAAATCTAATGACAGGTTCTCTTTAAAACGGGATATCTGAAACTTTGTGAAAAACAAAAAAATGTGCTAAGCACTAACAGGCAGATAGTTGCTCCCCATCTCCCTACCTGCATGTTGTGCCCGGGGCCATTCATCACCAGTTCAGAGCGATCACAGAGCGCTCCTGCTGGCAATTCAGCTACTTCTGTGGACATCACGTC
>VIAB01003290.1:63990-75587 GCA_009801035.1 Oophaga pumilio
TTGAAAAGTTCCAGGGAACCAAATACTTTCGCAAGGCACTGTATGTGCCTTGTTCAGTGGTGGTCAGGTTTCAGCGTTACTTAACTCGGCCATGTCTCTGAGCACTGAGCAAATTGCTCTTTTGGGCACTCCAGGAGGTTGCAGTTCTGGAATATGACAGCACTGAAGGATAATGGGTTTGTGGTTGCTTCATATTTGATTCTTCTCAAACCTTTGGCAATCTCACAACATTTTTTTTAACTCATTTTATTAGTTTTGAACAGCACATATCAAGCCAATAACATGTCATAGAATCATGTTAAGTTGTCTTTTCCATTCTGTTCAATATGACATTATTGTCCAAACAATAAACTTATCCAGACGTTAATCCCTCCCCTTAATCTCGCAACATGTTTTTTGCCAGCCTGTTAACTATTTGCAGCAAAACTTTTTGTTTCTGTAATCATGCCCCAATATCTTAGCAATTTCAAAACTGCTGCTTGCCTCTGTAAGACATGTAACAATTTTTGACTTTCAGAGTAGGTTCAATTTCCTTTTTTGGCCCATTTTGCCTGAGGAAATCAAGCTGCCTAATATTCTTGCACGGCTTGATAAAGGGTTTTGATATCCTTAGACCATCATTACGCAAATACACATTACCTGATATGCTTTAAACCACTTATTATTCCAGTTTATACAGCTTGGTGTTAAAAAATTTCCATAAAAATTCTGTGGTCAAAATGCCCACATGCCTAATAATTCTGAACACAGTGTATGAGGAATACAGATTGTTGTCACATGCAGTACACCAGGGTTCCCCAACTGCAGTCCTCAAGGCCCACCAACAGGTCATGTTTTCAGGATTTCCTTAGTATTGCCCAGGTAATAATTGTATCACCTGTGCAATACAAATGAAATCCTGAAAACATGATCTGTTAGTGGGCCTTGAGGACTGGAATTGGAGAACACTGCAGTACACAACCAGTGCTCGCCAGAAATTCCTGCAGCTCTTTTAATGTAGCTGTAGGCCTCGTGACAGCCTCACAGACCAATTTTTTTTCTTGTTGTTTCATCAATTTTTGAGTGACATCCAGTTCCAGGTAATGTCACTGCTGTGCCAAATTAAAAGATTAACTGTTGTTTTAATTCTTATTTCTAGTGCGCATGAAAGTACCGTATTTTTCGGACTATAAAACGCACTTTTTTCCTCAGAAAATGTGGAGGAAAATTGGGGGTACGTCTTATAGTCCAGATGCAACGGCTGTGGTGGGGAGGTAGGGAGGTGGAGCAGCGGGTCACAGAGGCAGTTGCCGGTTGCTGCGGCTAACTCCTGTGCCCACTGCTAAAGAGAAATGAGTATTCATTGCATTCCACGCCAATGGGCGTGGAGGGCAATAAATATTCATTACTCTTTAATGGCATCCTGGTATGATGGGCCCCCATCTCGGTCCTGGTATGCATGGTCCCATCCTTTCCTTATCCTGGTATGATTGGCCCTCACCCCCATCCTGGTATGCATGGCCCCATCAGCGTCCTGCTTCGATGGCAGCAGCTGCTTCATGCTTGTAAGCAGCGCATGGCAGGGACGTCATGCGCTGCTTGCAAGCCTGAGGGCAGCTGCCGGAATACTCAAAGCTCTGCACGCCGGGACTGTGTGCGCACAAAGCAGTGAGTATTCATTGCTCTCTTGCGAGCACAGTGTCAGCCGCCGGCTTCCTGCTGCTGCCAGCGGTAACGTGTGCCGATACTTAAGAGAAATTAATACTAACCCCATTCAATGAACATTCATTTCTCTTAAGTAACGGCACATGTGACCCCCGGCAGCAGCAGGAAGTCTCCGGCTGACACTGTGCTCGCTAGAGAGCAATGAATACTCACTGATCTCTGCGCACACAGTCCCGGTGTGTCGAGGATTGAGTATTCCGGCAGCTGCCCTTAGGCTTGCAAGCAACGCATGATGTCCCTGCCATGCGCTGCTTACCATCATAAAGCGGTTGCTGGCATCTGAACAGGATGCTGCGAGGGGCGCTGGGAAGGTACGTGTATTGTTTTTTTGCTTTTTTTTATGTTTTCTGATGGGGCCATGCATACCAGGATGGGGGTGGGGGCCAATCATACCAGGATAAGAATGGGACCATGCATATCAGGACTGGGAAGGGGGCAAATCATACCAAGTTAGAGATGTGGCGCTGCATACCAGGATAGGGATGAAGGCGATCATTCCTGCCAGTATAGGGATGAGGGGGACCATTCCTACCAGTATAGGGATGAGTGGGACTATTCCTACCATAGGTAGGGATAAGGGGGGCATGCATACTAGGTTAGGGATGAGGAGGCATGCATACCAGGATGGGGATGAGGGCCATGCACACCAAGATAGGGATAAGGAGCCATGCACACCAGGATAGGGATGTGGGAACCATGCATACCAGGGTAGGGATGAGGGGGGGTAATGCATAACAGTGTAGGGATGAGGGGGCATGTGTATCAGGATGGGGAAGAGGGGACCATATATACCAGGATAGGGGATATTACGTACAGAATTGACCACATTTTTTGCTTCAATTATTTTATTCCCTAATTTCCTTCTCTAAAACCTAGGTGCGTCTTATGGTCCATTGCGTCTTATAGCCCGAAAAATACGGTAAGCAACTTTGTAATTTATCTTATCAGATAAATTTTCTTCTTTCCCATAATAAAAATGTAAATTGCGGTTACTTTTTACTTTTTTACCAACTACTTGATGGCTGTCTTCCGTGTTCCATGGTATATTTAATGCCTTGGGAAAAAAAATTTTGAACCCTTCTTCTGACTAATAAATTTTAGCAGTGAGATCGCTTTGCTGTGTAGTAAGCTGTTCACGGACCATGGCTTTCAGTAAAATGAAGAATCACTGTATATCATGTGAGCTGTGTACTGACTACTATTTAACATGAGTTTAATTGTGGTTGGCCAGATCACCAATTAGAATAGGATGCTCACACTTATCCAATTACATTAGTTTAGTTTTGCTATTTTTATTGCCACTTCAAAATTATTTCAGTTTTGTTTCTCAATGGATTTGTACAGATTATGGGTGACATTCAAGGTCGTAAAAGTTCTGAAATGATTATTTTTGGTATGATTTAGTTTTACATGTCAAAAACATGGCACACACCTGGGGTGTGTAGGCTTTTCATACAATGGGTACGGAAAGTATTCAGACCCCTTTAAATTTTTCACTCTTTGTTTCCATGCAGCCATTTGGTAAATTCAAAAAAGTTCATTTATTTCTCATTAATGCACCCCGTCTTGACTGAAAAAAGTAGAAATGTAGAATTTTTTGCAAATTTATTAAAAAAGAAAAACTGAAATATCACATGGTCGTAAGTATTCAGACCCTTTGCTCAGACACTCATATTTAAGTCACATGCTGTCCATTTCCTTGTGATCCTCCTAGAGATGGTTCTACTCCTTCATTGGAGTCCAGCTGTGTTTAATTAAACTGACAGGACTTTATTTGTAAAGGCACACACCTGTGCCTTTACCATCTAAGACCTCACAGTGCATGTCAGACCAAATGAGAATCATGAGGTCAAAGAAACTGGCCAAGGAGCTCAGAGACAAAATTGTGGCAAGCCACAGACTTGGCTGAAGCTTCAAAGAAGAATGGCAGAGGATCCTGAAATCCAGGTGTAAAAAACTTGTTGCATCATTCCCAAGAAGACTCATGGCTGTACTAGCTCAAATGGGTGCTTCTACTCAATACTGAGCAAAGAGTCTGAATACTTATGACCATGTGATATTTCATTGTTTTTCTTTTTTAATATATTAGCAAAAATTTCTACATTTCTGTTCTTTTTCAGTCAAGATGGGGTGCAGAGTGTACATTAATGAGAAAAAAAAAAGAACTTTTTTGATTTTACAAAATGGCTGCAATGAAACAAAGAGTGAAAAATTTAAAGGGGTCTGAATACTTTCCGTACCCATTGTATATATACAGTTGAAACTAGAAGTTTACGCTATATAAAAAGACACATATGCATGTTTTTCTCAATATCTGACATGAAATCAGAATATACTTTTTCCGTTTTAGGTCAGTTGTGATTACAATAATTATTAATATTTGCCAAATGCCAGAATAATGAGAGAGAGAGAATGTTTTAAGGCATTTTTATTACTTACTACAAAGTCAAAAGTTTACATATACTAAGATTACTATGCCTTTAAACAATTCTCGACGGCCCAATTGATGATCTCATGAGTTTGGAAACTTCTGACAGGTTTTTTGGCAACATCTGAGTTAATTAGAGACACACCTATGGATTTATTTTAATGCACACCTGAAACACAGAAACACACTACTTATTTTTGTAGCATCACGGGAAAGTCTCAAGAAATCAGCCAAGATATCCGGAAGAGAATTGTGGACTTGCACAAGTCTGGATCATCCTTAGGTACATTTTCAAGATACCTGAAGGTGCCTTGTTCATCTGTACAAACAATTATACACTAGTACAAACAAGATGGGAATGTCCAGCCACCATACCACTCAGGAAAGAGACGGGTTCTGTGTCCCAGAGATGAACGTGCTTTGTCCGACATGTGCATATCAACCCAAGGAACAAATCAAAAGACCTTGTGAAGATGATAGTGGAAGCTGGTAAGATTGTGTCAATATCCACAGTGAAACGAGTACTGTATCAACATGGTCTGAAAGGCCACTCTGCCTGGAAGAAGCCATTATTCCAAAAGAAACATAAAAAAGCCAGATCAGTATTTGCAAATGCACACAGGAACAAATTCCTTCATTTTTGGAGCCATGTCCTGTGGCCTGATGAAACTAAAATTGAACTTTCTGGGCATAATGACCATTGTTACATTTGGAGGAAAAAGACAGAAGCTTGGAAGCCTAAGAACACCATCCCAACTGTGAATCACGGGGGTGGCAGCATCATGTTGTGGGGTTGATTTGCTGCAGGAGGGACTGGTGCACTTCCCAAAATAGATGGCATCATGAGAAAAGAGTATTATGTGGCAATACTGAAGCAACATCTCAAGACATCAGCCAAGAAGTTAAAGCTTGGGCGGAAATGGGTTTTCCAAATGGACAATGACCCAAATTATACTGTCAAAATGGTAACAAAGTGGCTTAAGGATAACAAAGTCAATGTTTTGGAGTTGCCATCACAAAACCCTGATCTCAATCTTTTTGAAAATTTATGGGCAAAGCTAAAAAGGCTGGTGCGAGCAAGGCGACCTATAAACCTGGATCAGTTACACCAGTTTTGTCAGGAGGACTGGGCCCAAAATCCAACCAACTATTGTGAGAAGCTTGTGGAAGGAGATCCCAAACTGATTTCTGTGTCTTTTTATATAGTGTGTGTAAACTTCTGGTTTCAACTGTGTGTATGTATGTATGTATGTATATATACAGTATATAGGCAGCAATGATTGATGTATGTTATGTCTGTACTGCAGTGATGACCCGTGCCAAAGTATCATCTGCCTAGAAGTCTCCTGTTACTTGCAGTATAATGGAAACATGATTTTTTAATTTCTCCGCTGAGCCTATGTTAACAAATCCCTGAACAATGACACAGGTGTGTAAACATTATGTATGCCAGAGGGAAGTATTCTAGTTCTATCAAAAGTTGCTTGATGCGCGTTTTGCTTGATCAATATAAACAGAGAAATTGTTTTATGAAAAGAGCAAATTGAAATGTATTGCAATACAAAAATTCTTCCTTACCAAATTACGAAGGTGAAGTGACCTACAGTCAAGATCAGACCCATCAGTGTTAGCAAACAAGATGTGTCCACTGTACACACGTGGTGTAAATTTTCCATCGTGTATTTAACCCATCGCCACTTTGAAAAATACTGAAATCTGTTGCATTTTAGCAAACAAATGAGCTATAGATTTAAAAATGTGCCCCATACTGTTTTTTCCACTCATAGAAAATGTCTGTGGCATGTAGATGAGATTTGTACTTGCCTGAGACTGTAATCTGCAATGAGTTTGTCACCTTTTGAATCCACATTTCTGCCGAGGTGACAAGTAGCAGATTTTTCTCCATGTGCATTATGTTGCGGATGCTACGCTCATTATTGTGAAATCAGTGGTGAAAATTTGAAACAGAATTGGATTTCAAAATTGACGAACGTCAGGTATCACCAAATACAGTCTTAATAGCAAACCTGTCAGTCAAGCCGAGCCGGAAAGGGAGAAGTAAGCCGAAGCTGCCCCCTGTGATTGGCTCACTTAGTAATCTCTTGTCCAGCTACCTATTCACAGTATGATTTATCTGAAATACGGCGATTCAGAATACAACATAGACATTTGTAGAAATTAATTCTTTCCATTATTTATACTACTGCCTGTGGTTTGTGCAGCAGGAATTACTTAGCAGGTTCCCTTTAAACCCCACACCCTCACAAAAAAGTTTGTAACTTGCATACAAAAATTGCATACATTCATGGCTAGTAAAGGGAATGAAAATGCTTCTCCCTCTTTGAAACTTTGAGAGTTGCATCACCCTTTTAAGGCCATGTACAAGGCTGGACAAAGTAAATCCTGGACCATTTAATTTACGGTATGTACAGTTGTGACTATAGAGTACTGTGCAAAAGTTTTAGGCAGGTGTGGAAGAAATGCTGCAAAGTAAGACTGCTATCACAAATAGACTTGTTAATAGTTTATTTTAACAATTAACAAAATGTAAAGTGAATTAACACAAGAGAAATGTAAATCAACTCAATATTTGTGTATGCATACATCTTTTTTCAAGGTTACTCTACTTGGAAGCCGTCTGAAATAGCGCTAAAAAACGCCAAAGAGAATGAACATATGCACAGTAATGTCAAAACAACTTGCTGTGCACATATTCCTTCTTTTGTCACAACTTCAGGCTTCTAATTCCAAGAAATGGCTAATAGAAGTGACCTGTCCATTCTTCATGTGACTTCCCCTTGGAAGCCAAGAATATTTCAGATATGAAATAGTATGAAAAAAAACATCGGCAAAGCCACAGCAAAAAAGGTTGCTGTCAAAATGGGATGAAATCATCAATACTTCTAAATACACTTGCACACAATTTTTGAAGGCACTCAGTGGGGAGGTTGTTCCAAAGCTGTGAAAGATGTTTGGAATAAGCTCTCCGAGTACCTTCTAAAACTGTGAAAGTGTGCTTAGAAGAATTAATACTTTGATGCTGTTTTGAAGCCAATGGGTAGTATGTAGATTTTTCTTTTATTTATTCACCTTGCATTTTTTTAATTGTTTAAAATAAATTCTGAATACTCCTAGTTTTGAAAGCATTCTTGAGGTATGTGCACTCATCGCTTTTTTCAGGTAGATGCCTCTCCAAATGCTGCCAGACAACATGCAAGGTGAACGCTGTAAAGAATAAACATGCATTTCTATGTAAGAAGCACTTGTTCATATGTTTAGTCTTCTGAGTCCCTTTTAATCGCTTCATTTTTCCAAAGATGCCAAGTGGTTAAAATAAGGGAGCTGACCATTCTTCTGCCATTTTCCACTTTGAATTTCAAACAAGAAGTCAATCGTAACGTAAGGTTCAACCTAGAAGCCGCCCGGGCATTTTTTTTGTAGAATTTTTCCAGCATCTTTGCTTCCAAAAACACTAGAAGTTTCTTCATTATTGAAAGGAGTTTAAAAAAAACATCTTGAAAATGGCAGTGTAAAAGAAGAAACCAAAAGTATTATAAAAAAATATGCAAGCGGTCATAAACATTGAAAGAGTTCTCAGAAAACGTACACAATGCTGGCGTTTCCTGAATCATTCTCCTCATTACAAAATCTGCATGTTCACCCGCCTGGAAAAGATCATTTTACTTTACAGCATTTTTTCCACATCTGCATAAAACTTTTGCAGAGTACTGTCTATGTATGTTTGTGTGTATAACATATAAGGCTTGCACACATCTATGTCAACTATCTCATACGCAACATTTTTATTCCATTTTTGTTTCTTACTAATTCTCTGCTTGATATCACAGTGTACTGGTACCCATAGGCGCGTGCTACTTCATAATCATGTCCCCATGCCCCCATTTTGTTCATTTTGTGTCTGATTATTGTATGACAAATATTGACTGAAATACTTTTTTTAATAGCAAACTTGTCTCCAGCAATAAATGTAGTTTCTGTAACATTTGAAAACATTAGTGACTATTTGGTCAACCATTACGGGCCTGATACCTGAGATATTCATGACAGCACACCTTTTTCTTTTAACAGATATCTGGGCGATTGGCTGCATTTTTGCTGAACTGTTAACATCAGAACCTATTTTTCATTGTCGTCAAGAAGATATCAAGACAAGTAACCCATTCCATCATGACCAGCTGGATCGTATATTTAGTGTAATGGGATTTCCTGCAGGTATATGACTTTGGCACTGGCATACTAAAAGCAGCTATATTCGTCAGTTGGACAGGACACCCATTTATTTTTAGTATTTTATTATATGGAAATAATAACAGTTTATACAGATATCCAATGTGTGCATAAAAATAATTTAAAGTAAGTAAAGGATGGCTATATCCTTCTGTGGAGCTGCCAAATGGATATCTGCACTGAGCAAATAGTCGTTATGTGATAAATCTTATAATGGTGGAAGTGGATAATCAGTCCTCTTCTAAAGGTGTCGGAACAGTTGGCAGATTGTCCTGAACACCATTATTGCCCTTTGTGCTGGTCATATGATGAGATACATGATGAAAGCATTCAGCATAGTGTTATCATAGTTGATGATGTTATCTATATCAGCTACTTTATTTTCCTTCTAAATACAGGGTGTCTGAATATATGATCTCATAATTACTGTAATGGCTTCAGACAAGCTGTTATTCAGTGAACGATAGTTCGTAAGCACTCTTGTTACCAACTATCAGCTTTTCTAAACAGTCGATCACTCATATGACAAATGCTCGTTTGTTAGTTGCGATGATTTTTAAGTTGGCTTAAAAATAATTCTTGGTAGCACATAGCCCCATATAAACTGGTGATGTGCTGCTGAAAACATGATATTCCTTTCACATAAAGCAGTCATCCGTCACCAGGTTTTTGCTACCTCCTCTACCTCCAGCATGATGTAGGAAATGAGACCCCAATTCCTACGATGTATCACTTAGCTTACTGGGCACAGCAGTTGGGACACAATCAGAATTTTAAGACGTAGCATGTAGCAGAGCTCAGAAAGCTACCCCCGCCCACTCCACCACTTTCTATGTGTCTATTGACAGTGATCTGCTTATCAGAAGAGGGGGCATGGTCTGACCAGGGCTCCAGTCCAGTAAGTGATAATCTGCTGGTGATAAAACATTAATTGTAAGGAAACCGCACACATCCTAATAAGTGACACATTCCTGAAATCTGTGTCTCAGCCCCTATATTATGCTGCCCTCAGATTACGCAGCAAGAACCTGCTCACAGATTCCCTTTAATGATGGTAAGCTACTGCTGACCGGCTTGTATATAGCTGATCAACTGTCTAACGGCATGTATCAACCCATCTAAAGGGGCCATAAAAAGTTATCTCAATTGTCCTGAGTACAATATTTACTCTCTGTTCAGATAAAGATTGGGAAGATATCAGAAAGATGCCAGAATATCCTACTCTTCAAAAAGACTTCAGAAGAACCACGTAAGATTATAGAATTTTATTTATTTCTTTTTTCTTCAAAGAAACTCTTTTCTTGTTTTGACATTATGGAGGCTGGGTATAACAGTACACAATACCTCATTATATTTGTATGAAATAAGTTCTGAATATACTTCAAGGCCAGAATGACAGTGTCCCGGGGTTAGACCCCTAGACAGTGTACAGACACATGAAATATTTGTCTCTATAAATTACTCATGCTAAAGCTGGTATGGTATCTATTAATTTGAAAAGCACATGATCTCAAGCCCCTCCACAAACTAGTAGTCACATCTTACTGAGCTGTGGTGTTTATAGCAGAGCTGCGGTTTTAATATGCAGTCTTGATTAATATTTTACCTCCAGGACCAAAGAGTAAAGGCCCTTATGCACATTAGGTAAACGAATAAAAAAAGTTGGCCAAACCTGCCAGTAACCTAATTTATATGGGGGCCTTCCTACTCTCACGTGACGTCATTTCAAGGATCTGGCCTGTTGAATTTTAATGACCGATCCTCTTTTTCTCCCTGGAGAGAAGCTGTTGCCTGAGGACTCTGTCTGTGGCTCTTTCATAGAGAAAGTAGTAGTGCTGGCTTTCCTGTGTGTCCGTGAGTCAGGACAGATAACTGTCTGCGAAAGATAAATCATCCAAAATCTGTGTAATGTGTAGGGGGGCCCTTAGTGTAATAAGTAATGCAAAAATATTGTGCGGTTAATCTTCTAAATATTTATAAACAATGATACACTTATCCAAATTTTTAGTAGGTGTAATAATATATTAGCAAATACCTCCAATTATAAATGTAGTACAGTTAATCTGATTCGCTATGTTGTTTACCCCAGGTATCCATGGTGACGACTACCAACAGCTGACTAACTGTCACATATGAGTGGTCGTCACCGTGGATACCTAAGCTACTGCAATGTCCTGCGTGGGGTAAGCGACATAGCGAATCAGAAGAACGAAACTACATCTCTAATTGGAGGTATTTGCTAATATTATTATTTCATTTACTACATATTGAGGTAGGATCTTGAAGATGGGAAGTATGGGAGGGGGAGTGAGAGGCGCACTGGTAATCCCTTTCCTTGTAAATATACCCCTCTTATATGTTTATATTTGTCATACTGTGTGTAAATCGCACAATAATTTTTATGTTATTTGTTCTTACATTTACCATTTTTCCTTTGCCCTTGACTAGGGCAGCATATCATCACAGTATAGTTTAAAACATTGTCTCACTATAACACCTTTTTTTTTTTTTAGCAATGAAGCCATTATGGGGATCAGTTGATTATCGTGATTGTGGTTTCTCTGGCTTTCTACTGTTATCACTGGACGTTTCAGATACATCTGCAGCTATGACATTTGAAGTGTAGTGTTACATGGCAGCCATTTAAGTGACAAGTGTACTGACTAATCATTCAAACTGTTATTCACTGCCCTGGGTAGCTAGAGCACTTGTTATGGGCTGCAAGAATGTGTAGTCAATGTGTGTGGCATAAGGAGCTGGAGCTCTAATGGAATCATTACCGCAGTATACCGTTTTGCTGCCAAAATTCACAGTGTATTGATTGATGAAAATAATTGATGCCAAGTGCTTACTTAAGTATGCCTATTTTGATTGTATCTTTTAGCTTCGGACAAACATATTTGCTGTCAGTGGGCACCTCAGATATTGTACTTAGCCATCAACCGTATTTTGTGAAGCTTGTAGAAATGTTTTCTGAGTGCACTAGATATTTTAATGCTACTCTCTTGTCTTGTAATATTTTTTCCCAAATTTATTTTTCAGGTATGCTAACAGTAGTTTAATAAAATACATGGAAAAGCACAAGGTGAAGCCTGATAGTAAAGTTTTTCTTTTGGTAAGTAAAAATATTAGTACATTATAAAAGTTACAATGTGCTGCATTGAGTTTTGTTAACTATTATACAAGGAAATTGTATTCTGAACAATGCCTTAAAGGG
>VIAB01003290.1:88175-102056 GCA_009801035.1 Oophaga pumilio
ACGCAGCAAATCCTGACTGTTTCCAGACCGTGGAAACATACCCTTAGTATTTATGAAGACCGGAATCTTGTATCGGGAGCGTCTGACAAATGACGTGGTCGCGCTAGAAATCTTACTGAGATTTCTGGCATATTCAACGCCACAGGTCGCCATAGATTAAATAAGCTGTTTTCGCCACACCACTACCACACCCAGTCTCGTCACAGCTTTGCTCATTTTGGTGAAGCTGAGATAAAGTGGAGCTGCTTAAAAAGAATCACTTGCCAGGTCTGAGCAAAAAAAAAAAAAAAAACTTACATAAGTTGCATCCAATTGGATCACATTTGGCCATTAATGTCAGTGGGTCCTTGGAAAACATTGGACCGAACCCTGATGACATTCAAGTCCGGTCCGATTTTCACGGCCACACTGTACGTAGAAGATGGAGAAACATTTTTTTTTTCTCCACAGCTGAGAAAAACAAATGACACTATGATTACACGCTGATCAGAGTGTGATTAGCATAATCAGACAAATTTACATGGATAGGAGAAAATTGGTCGAGGGACTCTAGCCTTAGGATAAGTGCGAGTGTCAAAAGGCTAATGTATCATGACGTTTACTGCATTTGTGTTCAGCAGCCAATTCCAGCTAAAGCAGCATGTCTCCCTACCTTTATCATGTTTTATGGATTTGATATTTGTGTGGATTATGATAAAGTAACACAATATTTGATTGCAGCTTCAGAAACTTCTAACTATGGACCCCACAAAAAGGATCACATCAGAGCAAGCTTTACAGGATCTCTACTTCCAGGAGGATCCTCTGCCCACATCTGAGTATGTGTTCTGTATTCCAATCAGATCACACTTTCTGAATCTTGTGTTGCGTTAGATATAATGTTCTTCCTACGCATTTTGTCATGTGCCAGCATTTCATGTCCTGTTGAGCCAACAGTCTCCTACGTCACTTGGCCAGCACAATATATACCAGTAATTGACTTTGAGAATGACATTGAAACAATCTGCTCCTGCATAGGAAATGATATCAGAGAGCTGGTACAGAATGAGATAAGAGGAGCATATTCTAGATTGTGGTAATATGTACATGCAGGGAAGAAACAAGTGTTTTGCACTTCAAGAAATATTTGTGGAGAATTTAAAGTTTTACATGCAGACCCTTAGATTTTTTGTACACATAAAAACCTAATACCAGCACTATTCAGTATATTTATATGGAGATCACTGTTTCTGTCATCTTGCCATATATGCGGTATGTAGTGGAATATAGTTTAGAACAGGAACCAGGTGTCTAATACTGCTTTTGCTGCTGCCACCTCCTTTCATCTAATTCATTACATTTAATCGTTTTATTGAAATAAGTCCAACCTTTCCTTTTAATCTTCTGGTGCCATGTGTCCAGTGGTCCATTTCAAGTCTGATTTTTCGTTGCTGAACTGTGACCTTGCATTTCAGTATGTTAGTTTTTCAGCCATTTACTAGCTGCAGCCGTGATGCACATGACTGCTATAGCCAATAATTGGCTGGAGTGGTCATGTGCTGGTATAATACAGGGTGGGCCATTTATATGGATACACCTAAATAAAATGGGAATGGTTGCTGATATCAACTTCTTGTTTGTTGCACATTAGTATATGGGAGGGGAAAACTTTTCAAGATGGGTGGTGACCATGGCGTCCATTTTGAAGTCGGCCATTTTGTATCCAACTTTATTTTTTCCAATGGGAAGAGGGACATGTGACACATCAAACTTATTGAGAATTTCACAAGAAAATCAATGGTGTGCTTGGTTTTAACGTAATTTTATTCTTCAAAATGGCCGCCATGGTCACCACCCATCTTGAACAGTTTTCCGCCTCACATATACTAATGTGCCACAAACAGGAAGTTGATATCACCAATCATTCCCATTTTATTTAGGTGTATCCATATAAACGGCCCACCCTGTACATCACAGATTCAGCAAAGTAAATGCAGACCTGCAGTAAACTACCTTAGCGGCGCTGCTGGAACAGCAGAACAAATAAAGGTTATATATAAAAGCTCGAAAAATGTTAATTTGCAAAAATGGATTTTAGTCATTTATGCCATATTTCGTATTCTCTATTGTTCTTATAATGTAAATATACAGTGAACAGCATAAATTAGTACACCCCAGATTTGTCAGAAAATCTTTAGTTTCCTTTCAGAATCCGCATTTTCTATGGGATACCATACTATTAAATACTCCCACAAATGTCAGTCATTGATTTTAAACAAGATTTGTTATTTTGCACACCCCAAAAAAGTAATTTTCCTAGCAAATTCATTCAAGACCATGTTGCAAAAATCAGTACACCACAATGAAATTTTTTAGAGCAAAGCTAAAATTTAGCCTTTAGAATTCTAATTAACATGAATTCAACCACAGTTAAGTCTGATTATATTCATTAAACAGGTGTCCAGCATAACAATAAAGGGGCGTTATTTAACAAAGAAAACCCTTTCCCAATTCATGTTGTCAGCAACTATATGGAAGAGGAATTTCACAAGATTCGAGAAAGAAAATAATTTCTTTAGACAAGAAAGGTGAAGGTTACAGGAAGATCAGCAAAGCTTTACTTATCAGTCAGAATACTGGGGCAAAAGTGATACAAAGATGGAACTGCAACCATCTCACAGAGATGTCCAGCCTTACCATGGAAATTAACGCCTAAACAAGAGCGTCTTCTAAAGAGAAGGTTTGAAGTTGACTGCAGTTAGCTAAAGAAGAAAAAAGTAAAATCGGGGCTATTGTTTCCCATGACACTATACGTTGTACACTGCAAAGGAATGGCATGCATGGGTGTCGTCCATGAAGGAAGCCTCTCTTAAAGCCCATGCATAAAGAAGAACACCTACAATTTACCAGGGCTCATGCTGGAAAAAAAAGCATGATGAGACCAATATAAATGTTTTTTAAACTGATTGCTTCAAAACTGTATGGCATTGCAAAAGTGAAGAATACAAAAAAAAATGCACGCTACCTACAGTGAAACATGGTGGTGGCAGTGTCCTTATGTGGGGCTGCATGAATGCTCCTGGTGTCGAGAAGCTACATATTTCATTGATGTTCTTCGCACATGTACTGCTCTATATTGAAAGAGAAAATGCTACCATCACTCTTTTCCTTTAGTAGACATCCACTTTCCAACATGACAATTTTCCAAAAGCCACATCTAAGTCAACTGTTGCATTTCTGATGAATAACGGTGAAAGTGATTCAGTGACCGATTAGGTCTCCTGATCTGAACCAAATCAAACACTTATGGTGACTTCTTTTGACCAGTTGAGTGTCACAACTCTTTTGTCGAGAATCCCAGGACCAGGGGCTCCTTCCCTGTCCCTAACGCTAGGGGTGCCCTAGCTTGCTCTGTTACCCAAATTACTTCTGATGGTGAAGACCCCAGGGCCACATACCTTGCCTTAGCTCCTGAATCTGCCCTTAGTCTGTATCCCTCCCCCATCCAAGGAAGAGGGGAGTAGTAGTGTACCATAATAAACCAACCTGACTAACAAGGTAATACAAACAGGGATAAAGGAAAATACTAATCATACAAATATACTCTCACAAACAGAGGTATACACTGGGGAGTGGAGGATGGGAAAAAAACAAAGTAGAAGAAGGGGATTAGCACACACCCAAATCCTCGCAACAGTCTCCGATAAATCCACCAAACGCCTTCTCAAACAACAACCACAAACCACGATCTCCAGCCATGCAGCATAAGCTAGCTCTGGCAATGAATGCTTGCTTGGGCCCAGATTATATAGGAGATGGTAGTGGCTAACAGTGAACAGCTGAGAGCCTTAAAGCCTGAAAGCTTCCAAGAGCTCTCACCTGAGCAGATTAACCCCTGCTCTAGTAAAAGAAACCTGCTCCGTTGAATATAGAAGTGAAGTGCATCTAATCAGTGCAGAAGAAAGAGAAGTCAGACGCTGCGGTCTTCTGCCTTCTCTCTGTGCGGTAAACCCGTGACATTGAGCCTCAGATTCTATCCAGCATCCAGGCTCTTAAAGAGCTCGTTCTTGAAGAATGGAAAACAATTTCTGTTGCAATATGTTGCCAACTTGTTCATTCCATTCTTAGAAGACTTGGTTCTGTCCTTAATACTCTTGGACGTCATACAAAATACTAGATGTACTAAATTTTGATGTGGGGTGTATTAATTTTCACATCAACTAATTTGAGTAAAATTGAAGTTTTTACTTTCATGTTATGGGTTAAATTGTTTTCCATGAAACTCAGTCTTGTCAAAAATGTTTAAATTGTTTTTTGTATTCTGTGAGATATTGATTAAAATCTTGCTTCTCAAAAGGGGTATTCTGATGCTGAGTACTGTAATGTGCATTATAAGTTTAATTTTCTGCTTTTTCCTTATTCACTGTATTCCTTCAGTGTATTTGCAGGGTGTCAAATACCTTATCCAAAACGGGAATTTTTAAATGAAGATGAACCAGAAGAGAAAGTTGATAAGGTGTGTATAATTCTCCGGAATCTGTATGTTAACCAGTATAGCCTTCAGGAACTCTATATTCTTGCAAATACAGAGCTGGGCTTTCTTCAGTAATGTCCTGTATTTTCTTATAGAAATGTCATAAACGCAAAGTATAATGAAATATTGCATTACAATATTCATTACTAGGAAACCATTAATGTATTATTGTCGCTCTATTGGCCACTTGTTCATACCCATATGGCAACTGTGTGAGTATGTATACACTTTATTTATGTTCCTATGTGGAATTATTTAGAATGGTGTATAATTCTGCATAATATTTATTCAGAATCAACAGGCACAAAATCAGCACCAGCAACAAGCAGCTAACCAACAACAGACAGCAGCTCAACAGCAACAGGTTCAGCAGCAAAACAGCGGTCAGACCAATGGAACAGGGGGAACGACAGCAGCAGCACTCCAACACAACCAAGACTCCAGTCTTAACCCAGGACCTCCAAACAAGAAACCACGTATAGGGCCTTCAGCTACTAATCCTGGGGGCCCCTCCCTAATGCCTTCCGATTATCAGGTACAGATTTATTATTAGGACCCGGCTTAGGTGCTCTCTAAATAGATATCTTTGAATAATTGTAGTTGGCACATAAAATATAAATTCCTGCCTAGGAAGTCTCATGAGTTTATGGGATTTACTTTGTTTTGCCATGTATACTAAATCTGTATGTTTGGGTCCCTGTCTTTAAAACCCTTTAATGTTTGTTATCCAGCCTTTAAAAAAACAAACAAAAAAAAACTTTGTAAACTACAACAGAATAGGGAAAATAAGTCGCTTTCACATCTTCATCCAGCTCAGAAACTCCAACTGTTCTACTGATCTGTGTTTAAAAACATCCGGCGCATGACAGCTGCAGTCAATCAGTGACCTCAGCAGTTATGTGACATATTACATCACCTGACCAAAAGTACAACAAAAAGATAAAGCTCAGATAAGAAAATCAAAATGGTGTTGAAAGGGATTTTCCCAGGAACAAACTACAGTTTAATTAATAGATCTTAGAATAAAAATAAGTTCCACAATTGCAACTGTTAAAAAAAAAAATGAATACTTGTCCCTGGATAATCCTATAAATGTGCACAGCAGGGGCACATTTATAAGATTATCTCAGCACAGGAACATTTTTTAACGCATCCAATTGTGGAAAGTATTATTCCAAGATCTATTGATTAAAGTGTGCTTCGTTCATGGGAAAACCCCTTTAAGAGCAGACATTGAGTTTGAACTATAATTCTCTATTCACTGAGGAGAAATAGGCTAAAAAATCATGTATTTTGTCTTTAGTCCTATAGATTTGATAACATTTGTTACTCAGAGCAGAGTTTGCACATGAGCTTTGCTTGTTGGATGTTTGCCCTGTGTTGTCATGGTAGAGCTGGTAACATCAGCTCCCTTGAGCGCAGCGTGCATTTACCGAATTCACTGTAATAATTGCTGAGAACTAAGGCTGACATGTAAATGCAATATGGTGTCAGTACAAGTTTCCTGTTGTCCTCATAAATAATGAATGTTTTCAGCAGCTTATCTGACTGACGCTCATTAACAGAAAATAGAACTGCTGCTTATATGAGACTGCTGGGTGATGGGTCTACCCAGTCAAGTTAAACATAGTAAGGGAGAGTGGCTAACACTGGCACTCTATGTACTGTATATGGTTAGCAGTGGATGGCAATTTTCTCAACAGGATACACACCCCGTTGCCACAGTCTTAGAGACGTTATGAAATAGAAAATTTGTCATAGATGAGTCAGAAAAAGTGGCCCAGGGTTTTCCTAATGTGATTGGTTGAAAACTCATTTTGTTCAGTGAATTACCATATTTTTGGACTTGAAGACGCACCTTTTTCCTCCAAAAGTTTGGAGAAAAGTGGGGGATGCGTTTTATAGTCCGGATGTACCTTAGTCTGGCTGTGGCTGTGGATGAGGGGGCAGCAGCAACGGCAGAGGAACGGGTCACAGGAGGCAGGAGCTGAGAGCTGCAGCTAACACTGTGCCCGCTGATAAAGAAAATTAATATTCATTGCTCCCCCATGGGAGTGGAGAGCAGTGAATATTCATTCTATTTAATATTAGGCACACATGATCGCCCAGCCGCTGCAAGAAGCCGGTGGCTGTGGTTAACGTGTGTCTGCTATTAAAGAAGATGAATATTCACTGCTCTCTACTCCTATAGTCCCGGGCATGGGGAGCAATGAATATTCTGGCAGCTGACCTCGGTGTGTGGGCGCACATGATAGTGACGTCATTCTCTGTTACACGTTGAAATCAGCTGCAAGCATCAGCACAGGACGCTACGCTGCGAGTGAGTGGAGGGAATGTAAGTAGAATTGTTCATTTTTTTGTGTGCTGCGTTATGGGGACCATATGTACCAGGATGGGGGTTCTTGTGTACCAGGATCGGGATGGGAGCCATGTATATCAGAATGGTGATGAGGGGGCCATGTATGCCAGGATGGGGATGAGGGGACCATGTATGCCAGGATGGAGATGAGGGAACCATGTATACCAGAATGGGGATGATGGGACCATGTGTACCAGGATGGGGATGAAGGGACCATGTGTACCAGAATGGGATGAGGGGACCATGTATACCAGGATGGGGATGAGGGGACCATGTATGCCAGGATGGAGATGAGGGACCATATATACCAAGATGGAGATGAGGGGACCATGTATACCAGGATGGGGATGATGGGACCATGTATACTAGGATGGGGATGATGGGACCATGTATACTAGGATGGGGATGAGGAGACCATGTATACCAGGATGGGGATGAGGGAACCACCTTTACCAGAATGGGGATGATGGGGCCTTGTATACCACGATGGGGATGAGGGGACCATGTATACTAGGATTGGGATGAGAGGGCCATGTATACCAGGATGGGGATGGGTACAGTGTAAACTAGGATTGGGATAATGGGGCCATGTATATCAGGATGGTGATGAGGGGACCATGTATACCAGGATTGGGTTGAGATCACATATACCTGGATGGGGGGGCATATATACCAGGATGGGGACATATACCAGGATGGGAGATAGTAGCACAGAATTGAGGGACATTACCCCTATAACAGTGTTAGCAGCAGATACTGGCCCCCCATAACAGTGCTTCATGACCGTATTTTTTTGCTTTAATTTTTTTTATATTTTCCTCTTCTAAAACCTAGGTTCATCTTATGTTCCGGTGCGTCTTATAATCCGAAAAATACAGTAATTACATTATCAAATCAGTTTGGATGTGGTCAGCCAAAGAAGATATTCTTTTTTAGGAAGTGTATTAGTTTTAAAGAGGTTATTGTCCCACAACAGCCCTTGTCCATATGTCATATTAGGCACAGAAGGATCTTGTTCTACAAGCGAGGGTACAGCTCTGCAAGACCACTTCCCTCTATTGGTCCTAATCTATTCATGCAATACATGGACACCCATTCCCCTTCTATTCCTTTTTCCTTCCATTTGTAGAATAAAGCATACTCTCTTCCCTAGAGGAAACTGGGTTTATTATAATAATCTATAAATTGAGTGTGCTGCGGACCCTTGTAACCTTGTTTATAATATGTCTTCCCACACTGGCAACATTATATCCCCTATACAGAGGGTGAAATAAGTCTTGAACACATCGACAATTTTCTAAGTAAATATATTTCTAAAGGTCCATCAAATAAGTTATGTGTAATAATGAGAAATGACACAGGGAAATAGTATTGAACACTCTTACAGAAATGTAATTAATACCTCGCACAAAAGCCTTTGGTGATCAGGGGCGTACATAGAAATCATGGGGCCTCATAGCAGAAATCCTAATCCTCCCCTACCCCCACCAAAAAATAAATAAATAAATAATTGCCGGCATCACAGAAGAGCATGTCTAAAAACTTTCCAGCCTTTACATAGTAATTTTCCTCTTGCTGAAGTTCTAGAGTCCTCTTTCATGGCCCTAATAAAGTATGATGCCAACAAAAGGGCCTCCCACACACAGTATGATACCCCCATGGTGAAGTAATCCACATTAACCTCTACAAGCAGAGTATAATGACCCTACTGTTTTCCCAAGGCAAAGTACAGTGACGCCAACATAGTATAATCCCCCAGCTGTGACCCCCACACAACCCTCCATGCAGTATAATGGGCCTACATACAGTATAATAGCCCCACACTGTATAATGGCCTCCACACAATATGATGGACCCCACACAAACTTTCACACTGTATATTGCTTGCATACAGTGTAATGGCTCCCCACATAGCCCTCCAAATATTAATCTTCCACATAGTATAATGTGCCCCGCATAACCCTCCACATAGTACAATGCGCCCCTCATAATACTCCATATGGTATAATGCACTCCCCATGGTCCCCCATAGAATATAATGCACTCCCCATGGTCCTCCATAGAATATAATGCACTCCCCATGGTCCTCCATAGAATATAATGCACTTCCCATGGTCCTCCATAGAACATAATGCACTCCCCATAGTCCTTCATAGAATATAATGCACACCCATAGTCCTCCATAGTATATAATGCATCCCCCCATGGTCCTCCATAGAATATAGTGCATCCCCCCATGGTCCTCCATAGAGTATAATGCATCCCCCATGGTACTTCGTAGAATATAAGGCACCCCCATGGTCACCCATACAATATAATTCACCCTCCATGGTCCTCCACATTCCACAGTCACTAATTTAAAAAAATAAATACAATGTTCACCTCTCCTCTTTCCACCCGATGCTCCGGTCTGCTGAGCATGTGATGTGAAGCGTTGGACATGTCAGAACAGTGGACACGCTGTAATTATGTCATCGTGCCCACTGCTCTAACACGTTAGACACCGAGGAAGAATGGTAGGGGTGGAAGCGTCTGCTGACGCTCACTTCTCTATCATCATTGCTCGCGCTGATGGCCGGAGCCCCCATCAGAGCGATCAATGATGATGGAGGAGGGAGCATCAGCAGAGATGCTTCCACCCCTATCATTCTGTGGTGACGGGTTGAGGGGGTTCTCGGTGCGGGCACTGACACCGGGCTCCCCGGCTCATGGGCCACATAGCAATGGCATTGCCTGCTGCCATTGGCGGTACACCACTGTTGGTGATTACAGCTTCATGACGAAACCAGAAACTAGTCGCATGCATTGCTCAGGTGTGATTTTGGCCCATTCTTCCACACAAACACTCTTCAAATCCTTAAAGGGACATTCCCAACTCCAAGATCCTGTCCCAATATGTAGTAGGTGTAATAATAAAAATATTAGTAAATGCCTCTAATTAGAAATGTAGTATTGTTTTTCTGATTCGCTTTGTCACTTTTCACATGTGCAGTCATTTCAGGACCATAGGTATCCATGGTTACAGCCTCTAGCAACTAGTTAACTGTCACTATATCAGTGGTCATAACCATGGATACCTAAGGTTCTGCAATGCCCCGCATATGAGAAAAGAGGCATACAGTAGTTATGGAAATTATTCAGATCCCTTTAAGTTTTTCACTCTTTGTTTCATTGCAGCCATTTGGTAAATTCAAGAAAGTTCATTTTTTTCTCATTAATGTACACTCTGAACCCCATCTTCACTGAATGTAATAATTATATGGATAACTCAGGAGTCTCTTTGCGTGGAACAAGACAACTACAGACCACAGTTTATAGGTGGTAAAGCCTATATTTATATCACAAACAGGTGCAGGGAAAAACTCAAGTCCAAAAACACTTGATGTAAATATTAAATGCAACTTAGCAAAGTCTGTAGGAAACTTCAGAGGTAAATGCAATCTATGCAATGCATCAAATGAAGCAGTCTGTGAGACACAGTTATATTTGACAAAAGTAAGTCCTTGTTCAGTCCATACACGGATGAGTATATATATGAGCCAGTTCCAATACTGTTTTAACTCATCCAGGGAGGCCTGGGTAGGCAGACAGGTATTGCAGAGCAGCAGCCGCTTACATGTTCAACAAATGCAGATGTGAACAACACGAGTAGCTAGGAGCAGGAGGAAACCTGGCGGTGTATACAGCAGAAACTCAGGAAGCAAAGTAACAGGATATCCACACGGGTTCACAGGAGCGGGTAGTAAACCAGAAAGCCACCAGGACCATGAGCAGGACACAGGCAGAATACTCTAGCTCAGACTAAAGGCTGGGGTGGAGTTATAAAGCAGGCATGCACAGGGCACATGAGACAAAAGACGCCATCTTGAAAGAGGGCAGAAACCCCGAAAAGATAGTCAAAAAATGTTCAGAGTCCTGACACTGAAAAAAACAGAAATGTAAAAATTTTTGCAAATTTATAAAAAAAGAAAAACTGAAAATATCATATAGTCATAAGTATTCAGACCCTTTGCTCAGACACTCCTATTTAAGTCACATGCTGTCCATTTCCTTGTGATCCTTCTTGAGATGGTTCTACTCCTTCATTGTAGTCGAGCTGTGTTTAATTAAACTGATAGCACTTGATTTGTAAAGGCACACACCTGTCTATATAAGACCTTACAGCTTACAGTGCATGTCAGAGCAAATGAGAATCATGAGGTCAAAGGAACTGTCCAATGAGCTCAGAGACAGAACTGTGGCAAGGCACAGATCTGGCCATGGTTCCAAAAGAATTTCTGCAGTACTCAAGATTCCTAAGAGCATAGTGGCCTCCATAATCCTTAAATGGAAGAAGTTTGTGACCACCAGAAGTATTCCTAGACCTGACCATCCAGCCAAACAGCAATCGTGAGAGAAGAACCTTAGTGAGACAGGTAAAGATGATCCCCAAGAACACTGTTGCTGTGCTCCACAGATGCAGTATGGAGATGGAAGAAAGTTCCACAAAGTCAACTATCTCTGAAGCCCTCCACCAGTCGGGCCTTTATGGCAGCCCAACGGAAGCCTCTCCTTAGTGCCAGAAATATGAAAGCCCGCATAGAGTTTGCTAAAAAAAAACACAATGAAGGACTCCAAGACTATGAGAAATAAGATTCTCTGGTGTGAAGAGATGAAGATAAAACTTTTTGGTGATAATTCTAAGCGGTATGCATGGAGAAAACCAGGCACTGCTCATCACCTGCACAATACAATCCCAACAGTGAAACATGGTGGTGGCAGCATCATGCTATGGGGGTGTTTTTTAGCTGCAGGGACAGGACGACTGGTTGCAATTGAAGGAAACATGAATGCGGCCAATTACAGAGATATCCTGGATGAAAACCTCTTCCAGAGTGCCCTGAACCTCAGCCTTGGCCAAAGGTTCACCTTCCAACAAGACAATGTCCCTAAGCACACAGCTAAAATAACAAAGGAGTGGCTTCAGAACAACACTGTGACCATTCTTGACAGGTCCAGCCAGAGCTCTGACCTAAACCCAATTGATCATCTCTGGAGAGACCTGAAAATGGCTGTCCACCAACGTTCACCGTCCAACCTGACAGAACTGGAGAGGATCTGCAAGGAAGAATGGCAGAGAATCCCCAAATCCTGTTGTGAAAAACTTGTTGCATCATTCCCAAGAAGACTCATGGCTATACTAGCTCAAAAGGGTGCTTCTACTCAATACTGAGCAAAGGGTCTGAATACTTTGACCATGAGATATTTCAGTTTTTCTTTTTTAATAAATTTGCTAAATTTCTACATTTCTGTTTTTTTCAGTCAAGATGGGGTGCAGAGTGTACATTAATGAGAAAAAAGTGAACTTTTTTTAATTTACCAAATGGCTGCAATGAAACAGAGTGAAAAATTTAAAGGGGTCTGAATACTTTCCGTACCCACTGTAGTTCATATTGGGATAGCATCTTGGAGATGGAAATACCCCTTTAAGGTTCTGTGGGCTACTTTTATTAACTTTCAGGTTTAGTTGCTTCTATAAATTTTTAAGAATTGATTCTTGACCACAATAATTGGGCATTGGAAGAAAAACTGTAGCCTCTGTTATCAGGGGTGTGGAAGTGGCCCCAACACTTTGTCTTGACTAGAAATAGCTCTAGATTACAGGAGTATTCCCATCTCCCAGATCCTATCCCAATATGTAGTTGGTGTATTTACAACAATAATAATATCAGCAAATACCTCCAATCAGTGCCAGACAGGAGTACACAGGGCCTACAAGAGAACATAATTCTTGGGGCCAACCACCTAGCAATATAGAAATATGACAGGGTAAAGTGTGCAACAAAAAGTAGGGCAGCGCTGTCTATGTTAAAGGGGTTGTCCACCTTGTTTCTTACTAAAATCCATGCAATTGGAGCCAAAAATCATTTTTGAGATTTGATTTAATTAAAAATTTTGCACCGTTTACCTCGTATAGCCGTTGTACTATACTGTCTATTGTTGGCACTTACTAATATATATACATAGGTATGACAGGTTCTCCTCCTGCTTTTGTTAGTACAGCTTTCCTCACAGACCGCACAGCTCTCCAGTCCATAAAATGGCTGCTGCTATAGACTTTTTATAGAAAGTTCAATATCACTTATAAGGTCATAACTGATTGTGGACCCATAGATCAACCCACACAGCTGTAAGTGTGTGTGCATGTGTGTATGGAGTATGAATGTTAATATTCTCATATAATGTAAGCATAGCTGTCAATGTGAGTGTGGGGGGCCCTCATTCAGTAAAGGATGATATTGATGTTGTGAGACGGGGACCCCAAGTTACCCATAACTGAGGTCTCCTTCCCCAACCACACATATTACCCTTTACTAAATGAAGGGCCCAATCACTTACACTGACAGCTAAACACACATTATACATGAGTATAAGTACTCACACACAAGTACATACTAAACACATGAATAAATAAATAGATATTCACACTTTACACCCAAAAAAACTTCCTTTACAGCTGAGTGCAGGAAAACATGCTTTACTCAGTGTAGCTGCGGCCTGCAGGCCTTCTCCCACTATTTGCCATAACAGCAAGAATGCAGAAGTGTGTGTGTGAGGGGGAAGGAAGGAGGTTAAAGTGGCACAGAGAGTTTTATATATGTAGCACTGCATAGCTCAATGTAGGTGTCAGTACCACCTTAAATGATGCTCCAGACTTCAGTCAAGTGTTTCTGCTGGAAACATGCAGAAGTAAGGGGGACGGCCTATCGGAGGACTATTCGGTGCTCTGCTGGGCCAGTCCTACACTACCTCCAATTGAAATGTAGTATAGGTCTTCTGATTTACTATGTCACATACCCCATTTGCATGTCATTACTGTGGCTTAGGTATCCATGGTTATGACCACAAACAACTAACTGTCACTATATGAGTGGTCGTAACCATGAATACCTAAACTACTGCAATGTCTGCACATGGGTTAAGCGACATAGCGAATCAGAATAACTATTTCTATTTATTATTATTATTA
>VIAB01003291.1:42066-53869 GCA_009801035.1 Oophaga pumilio
TGATCGCTAGTGCGATCGCTAAGTGTGACAGTGCCTTTAGAACTACCTCTGCTGCAGAGGATAAGTTTATTAGCGTTACCAGCCTACAAATTGACAGCAGCTCAGATGTCAGGCCTCATAGATGATGCACACACCACACATAGCAGACACATCTCAACAGTCAACACAGCAACAGAATGCGAGAAGCGGCCTTTATGGTCGAATTGCTGCTGGTTCTCAGCCTACTATTCGATTAGGTGGGCTGGCCAGCACTCTCTAAATGCATCCCATGTGAACACCCCTGTATACAAGACCCAAAGTGATTGGCTTGGCTGCTACCTCGTTAGGTTGTAAGCTTGCATATATTGGCCAAAATATCGACCAATACCTCACATATTTTATATGTATTTTGTGCACTTTATTTTTTCAGGGTGCAGCTGAGCCCAGCACTTTGGGTCTTGTATACAGGGGTGTTCACATGGGATGCATTTTGAGAGTGCTGGCCAGCCCGCCTAATCGAATAGTAGGGGCGTGACTAATAGGCTGAGAACCAGACACTATGCATTACCTGCATGTGAACAGCGCCCTATACAGGCCTTTATTGTTCAAATGTATACTAAGCAGTCACCCCCTCCATGAATGGGTAGGTGGTGAGTGGCTGTCTATTTAGTATTTTGCACCTGTGCTTTGCAACATCTTTGCTATATGGGCTGGCTGCACCCTGTAGTGCATTTGTTCAAAGACCTGGGCAGGTAAGTGGTGCTGCCCATTTTTCTGCTGTAATTTTGGTTATACTGTTGGTGATTTATCCAAATTCAAGGCACTTCTGCATGGCTACCACAGCGTTCTGCAGTGACCACCATCCCATCTGGTTTGCTATTAGTGAGACCACCATTTGTTTATCAACAGCACAATAACCCAAAATACCTCCAGGCTATATACCGTAAGTGCGATGTGACCAAGAAGGAGAGGGATGGAGGCTGCATCAAATGGCATAGGTTAGGATGAGTTGGAATCAGAGTGAAGACAAAGCAGCAACAAGTGCCAGCTCTTCTGGGGAACTCCGGCAAGACTGCTGGAAGCCAGTCCAAGTGAGGACCTGATGAAGCTGCTAAGAGGGGGTGTAAATCTGTCATCAGTGTAACAGACGAGCACTGTGAGGAATCTAAGGTGTAACACATACTCCGGTCTGTGTTACACGTTTTATCACTCCTTGTTTCCATAAATGTTCCTTACTTTGTGGTTTTACTGCCTTCAGTCTGAATTTACAATGTGCACAATCAAATAGGAACAAAAAAAAATTTGCATGAACAGGGGTGTCTAAACTTTTGACCGGTACTGTAGGCGGTCTCAGGGAAGGTGGATGTTTGTAGTTCTAGGGCGCGTGCAATTTCACAACACCACATAACTACAGCACTTATATGCAGGCATGGTTTTGGGTGCAAAATCATGGTAAACTCTATATGTGAACCTGACCACGGCATCAAATCCACCGTGCTGGTATGTTTAGCACAGCCTAGTGCAGCGGTGAAAGGAGAAGAGAGCTGGCGCTGGTGTTGTTCACTGGCCCCATTAGGCGTGTTTATGCAGAAGTAGAGCAGATGTTTATATAACGTGAGGCTCACAGAGGATGCTGCACAATATGATCGCTGCTGGGTGGGATCCACACTTAATGAATGTGCTGTAAATACCCAAAACACAGAAGTTCATAATGCTCGTGCCAAACAGGCGATCATATCGCCTCATATGTCATCTACAGTCCCATGGTGTCCATTACAGAGGTGGCCACACACCCAACTTTCCCAGTGAGGCTTTCTAACCTTTATCCTCCACACCATTCAGCTTATTACACAAGGCAGGAAATTTACAAATGTTGTGCCTGGCGTGTTTTCTCCAGCATGGTGGCATCGTGGCCACAGGTATTTATAGGCTCTGGTTCATCTAGTTTACAGTAAATTCATACACTGCAGCATTTCCCTTTAAGGATCATGAAGCCTGGATGCAAAATTGGGAATTATTTGCATAAATGTCTTATTTTAATTCTTATTTTGCAAATCAATACTACACAAAATAATTAGCAACTTTGTAATGAGTCTAATCAGAGAAATCGGCTTCTTTCTCCTCTTGGACTGATCTATCATTCTCAAATCTGTACAACCTGTTTTGGGTGAAGACAGATTTTCCCATTACTGAGCTAGGAGATGGCAGTTGGTGCTTACAAACTTCTATGGAGCGAGGAGCTGGAGACATTCTTCTGTCATGACAGCTACAATTCTCCATAGAACTTTATCAGCATCAAATGTCCTCTATCTCAGTATCGGGAAAGTCTGTATTCAATGAAGACACATTCTACCAGTGAATTAAGAATTCTGAGAATGAGTGATCCGAACAGGTGGGAGTGAGGGGAGAACGAGAATAACGTTCTAAAAAATATATTACAAGGCTTTTATTTTCATCATTTATGGGGGAAAAAATTAAAACAAAGGTCAATCTTTAAATTCTTTATTTTGGGTTGCAAAAATTCCTTTATCTCAGTATTCCAGTTTTAAGCCTAATTTTATTTCAGAGAAAAGACCCTCAACGTCAGAGAGACCTTACAGACATTAAACAAAAGAGTGTAACATTTTGGTATACAATTTTGCTCCAGAACTTTTTGATGGTTTGCTCTTCCCTCACCACTGATTTAAATGGATCATAAAAAAAATAACTGTAGTAAATTATTGTGCAATTGACAAAAGGGCCCAGAATACATGAGGAGGCGTGGGCCTCTTACTAGATTTGGCACGCCTTATTAACCAGTGCACAACAGCTTATAGGTGGTGCAAGAAACGCCAGTATTAGTAAATTCCCTCCTGCACGTTTCAATTCCTCATTGTAATATGAGGGTAAGTGATAACTTTCAGGTTGGTAAGAGTCTGGCCGCTGTGACCCCCACCGATCTCAAGAACAGGGTCGCATCAAATTGGAGCAACGCCACTTCATTCGCTGTCTATGGGACTGCTGGAGATAGAAGAATGTAATGTCTCTGGCAGTCCCGTAGACAATGAATGGAGAGTAGGCATTTCAGGGCCCAGTTCTCAGGATTGGTAGGAGTCCACTGACCACGCTTTTACATATGGACATAGTGCTATGGCTATACAGGTTCTCCCCAAAAATAATTATACATTTTTTTTATAGCGATCCGATGTGCCAGTCATGAATAATCCTGCATAGAAGTCATATGTAAATCAGACAGGGCTGTGTCAGTGCACTAGAAATAAACAGTCCAAGTGTACCGACACTCCCCCAGTGCACTTCCAGCCTGATTTGCATAGGACTTCTATTCTAGATTTTTCATGACTGGTACATCAGATCTCGATGAAGAAGGTACAATTATTACTGGGGGAGAAGCATATATACTACTACTTCCATATGTAAAAACGTGCAAACACGTTCTCTTTAAAGGATGATTGCAGTATAATGCTCTTATTCCCGCAACCTCTATCTTAGCATTTAGTGTCCCAAATGCATAAAATAGGCGTCATCTGAGCACATCTGATAATCAGACAGATAACTTTTCACTGGAACGGTCTAGAAGGTTCAGGCACAGCCGGTTCCATAATCTATTGAGGAATATGCTGCACTCCATTGAAAATGTATGGAGAATGTACACAGTTACCAGCCATGTCCCTTGTCACCCACCTTTCCTGGGAACATGAATGCTAAAAAAAAACATGATGCCTGAATATGTAAAGGGGTGCATGTTTTTCCTTTTCTTGGCTTTACATGCACACACCTGAGGATCAAGCGCTCTCTAAGCAAAGAATCCCAGCTTATAGCCTCTGGAGAGGAGGACATTCCTGGGGGCTGGGATGGATTTCACTAGCTTCTTCCCAGTATTTGCAGAAGTTGAGTGTGAGCTGTGTCTGGGGGAGGTGAATTTTGCTTAGTTCTCGCTGGTATCAGTGTCTCCAGAGCTCAGATCAGGATGAGCCCAGGCAGAGAGCAGCAGTGCCAGGCGGGCAGGAGGGTGTGAGGTGGGCACAGGTATGTAGCAGCTTTGTGATGCCGGGATATAACAATGCACTAGTATGTTCTATATTAAGTCATACAACATGTCGGTACATGTTGTGTCAGCCATTGATGGCAGGAATCCGCACATCTGACTGGTGTGCTCTCATAATGCTCTTCATTCACGCCTGATACAAATAGTTTACATTGTGGCAGCTATCACCATGCACATTGTAACCGCTCTGAACAGAAACAGATGCAGCAAAGCGGAGCGAACACAGCTCTATCATCAAGACTGCCAAAATTATAAGTGCTCAGAGCTAAAGTACTTCTGTTTCCTGACCACTGACATTAATAAGAGGAGGGGTATGCCCTGTTAGTTCTTCGGATGCATGTGGGCTGTTATGCGGTAGTCAATGTATCCTTAAGAGTCCAAGTTGGTAAAGTGCAGGTACTTGACAATCAGTATCAGGAAAAAGAGTGACAAACAAAACCCGAAATGATGTGTGTTGTCCTTCCATCAAAAACATGAACGGTTCAGAGAAGAAGGCTGCCAAGCAGGGGCGTACCTGCTGTCTTCTGATGGGAAAAGTCTCCTAAAGAACAGTTGATTTAGGCCAGCAAGGCCGAGGCCTTGGGCGATTGTGGAAGATTTGGTCAAATAGGGTGTTGGTGCTGTTCTGATGTATAAGGGGTACAGAAGGAGGACTGCAGCACTATAATGATTGGGGCTGCTGGTGCAGATTTTGCTTTGAGCTCTGAATTTGTACACTTACCACAAAAACAAAACCTCCTGAATAATGCCACAATTCCGAAAAGTCTAATCTACTTGACTCATCAGACTATTAAGTGTGAATGTCCTCCGCCACCCGGTCTGACCCTCAATAACTTTTGCTTGGTTTGGCTGATTATTACCCTGTCTGTGTCTTTAGGGTCAGCGGCAGGTTTTCACTTTCTTCTGTATTTTGGTGGAGAAGTTGTTATGTTGGGATGCTGTAATGAAATGGAAGACTCAACTTTTCATGAAAGCGAAAATATAGAATATAAAAGCAACTTATAAATATTAGACTGAAGTTGGAAGTTGAAGATTGAGGTCCTGCAATCCTTCCATCTCTGCAAGTAAGTTATCTATCCTCCTCTCATCTGACAAGAAGAGGGTTTGAGGGGCCTCAGAGCCACATTAATGGTCAGACCTAGGAGATGCAAGGAAGGCTGTCCTCTCTCCTGACTCCCCCATACACGCTCCCCTGAGCGCTGCTCCCTGACAAACATCAGGTGATTGATTTCCTACCATCTGATCCTTATGTGCCACGACAAAACCTGTTAGGGGAGAGGCCACAATACATAATGGATGGTCCGTTGATCCCACTGGGTTAAGATGACATTTTTTCTCTAATCTGTATGGGGACCTTACGATTGCAGAGGTCTGAATTTTAGCAGTTCTCTTGTACAAGATCCCTCACCATTCTAATAAGTAAGCGGCCTCTTTAATGCATCCCGTTTTGCTTTTACGCTGCTTTGGTTATGTGTATGTTGTCTTGCTGCTGTACATCTACCCCAAATCATAAAAAAAAAAGAACATACAGCCTACGGTTAACCCTCTGAATGCCAGAGTGCTACAATTTGACTAGTTTGTTGCTAGAGAGCAACGCAAGCGCAGTGATGACGGGATACACATAAAGGTTTTCTCCAGCGTTGCTCAGATCAGTATTAGGTGGTGAGCATTATCATCAGGTAACACCTGCGACAGATGCACAATACCTGCTGATGGTGCACACATCCTGGCAGACATCTGGCAAAGCATCAGCACCGCTCTACTCCCAGTGCCAGAAAAAAGCTTATTACTGGAGATTTTGGGGGGACTGGTGATGTCTGCATTGCATAGCTCAGCTTTACTAATGTCTGGTTCAAGCTGGGAGGCTGTTAGTGATAGGTACGAGGAGCTAAACCAGACTCTGGCCCTGATCTATGTGCCATTCTCCCCTCCTCAGATCTCTGGCCAGACAGTGCTAGATAGAAATGATTCAGATAAGCAGGAGGAAGAGAAGAGCCTGATGGTTACTGCTGCAGAGCACTACAAAATCTGTACAATCTTATCGTGCTCATTGCTGGCTGCCGCCACAGTTGGGTCTTTCATGATAATTTTCCATAGTGCTCGCTGTCACAGTCCAATGAGAAGCTCTACTTTTATAGTTAGGTTAGTTTTGGGTGTGTTCCCTTGTAATACAGAAGTGACCTTCTAAATTTGCATATATCTACTGTAATACATATATAAAATATTCTGTAATTTTATCTATGAACTCTCTGGAATCTAATATCTATCTCATATCCATCTGACTTTATCTATCCCTCTATCTCTCTTTCTCATATCTATGTATCCTGTATGCACTTTGTAAACGGAAATGGACACATATGATGTTAAAGAGTAGGACAGGGGACATGAACGTGGAGAGAATGATAAGGGGAAGAGTGACGGTGAACAATGCCCTCCCAGGACAAGTATGTCACAGTATCTAGAACCCTCCCGAGCTCCTGCGGGTGAGAGGATTGATGGCAACGTTGGGCGTATACGCCGACCCTCATCACATAGTGAGAGCCTTACAACTATACTTTTCTACTGAGCAGTTACAGTAATGCAGGAAGCGGCGGGGTTAACCACAGGTCCGGTCACACCACTGTAGATGGAGGGTTGTCACATAGGCACCCTTCCTAAGCAAAAAAAAAGTGATGTATCACAGGAAGATGCTAAGACAACTCGTCAGCAAAACACTATGGGAAGAACTTCTTTTCTGTCATTTTAATGGTGTGCAGAAAATATGAGCTGATCCCTTAAAAGACATAAGCACCTTCATGGTTACATTTTTATATATATGTACACATGTGTTTACCGTGTTTTTGGCTAAAAGTAATTTTTGCAGTTGAATCTCATTAAATTTTGCCCGGTTTTCCTTCTACGGCCTGTGTGTTCCACTGTCTTTGGGAATGGAGAGTCTATAACTCTTATCTTCCTTCTTGTGAACTCCTCTCAGCTGATTTACAAGCACAACATTTAGCTCAACTTCCATGTGGTCATAAACCAGCAGAGAAGTTTGATAAGAGTTATACTATCCTGTCAGAAGTTAAGGATAATCAGGTGACTCAATGTGCGGGCAGTAACTGACCGCACAACAAACAGGCTCTAGAAGGGTGCTATTATGGAACTGCATGCACTGGTATACGGCACCATGATATGGACTCCCTAAAGAGATGAGTGTAGATTGAATAAGCCTTCACTTTTTGATCCGTGCGATCACGCTTCAGGGATCTCTTCCAGTGTTGAGTTTTAAGAATCTACAGCATTGACGTTATGTAAAGAACTGCAACCAGCACTCCTGTTAGTGATTGTCGCTGCTCAGGGAAAGTCATAAAGCAGTGATGCAGCTCCTTCAGCATTAGTGGTGGTCCCCGAGGTCGCATCTACACCGACTATACAGTGATGGCATATTTTACCAACAATTTATAATATGGAAATAGCTCTCTGTGGCCAGCACTATTATATGGGCTCTATTGCTGGCAGTATGCGATAGGCTGTGGTTGGCACTATTATAGGAACACTATAGTAGCATTGACATATTGACACAATGACTAGAATAATTAGAGGCAGAATAGTTGTCGTTAAAAACATTGCTCCACTGAAAAAAAGGAAGAGACATGTCTACACAGTTACAAGATTGCAACACACTTTTTTCTGGTATATACAGGCAGCAGGATAGACCTGACCTACAGGTTTTCCTCCAGTTCAGAGTTGTAACAAATGTATTAGATTATAATAATATTCTGCAGAAGTCGTTAAAGTGAGTGCTGGATACATGACAGCATAATGTTCACAGGAAAATGTGTCACGGGCTGGTGTGAATTATACAGTCAGAGCAGGTCATCTGCGGCGGTAGCTGCACTTTTCTAGCAATTATCTCTGAGAATGGAGAAATCTTATTCCCAGCTGAGGATAAAGCAGCAGGATGAGGAGTACAGTGATGCAGACAGGTTACACGTGTTTTACTGGAGCTGCTGCCTTCTTTATCTACTCCTTGTCTCCAGCTCATTGCCCTCTTCATGGCTTCGCTTGGTAAATAAGATGGGCTGCCATGAATCTAGCTGGGAGGCAGCTTGCTGCTGCAGAAATCTCACATCTACACTGACTAGCAGACATTTCCACTCCCACAGTAAAAGCGAACTTTAGAGATACTTTCTCTTTGCACTCAGTGAGTAATACACCTGGATAGCTGTCATCAGGCATTCCTTCTGTGCCTGATTCCTACTATTCCACAATGGCATCCATCAGAGCTGGAAAGCCCCAATACACATTAGATGGCCTGACTGGCGTATGGGGCCCGACCAGCAGAGGGGGCCCGCATCGGGCCCTGTCTCTTCTGCTCATCGGGCCCCAGCGGCAGGATTCTGCAGATTCAGTCAGAGAACCCGCGTCCGAGACGCAGGTTTAGTTACTCAATGCCCGCACGGCAATAGTTAAAGCCGCCAGCCAATCAGAGGCTGGCTGCTGACGTCAGCGAGAACGTTGCCGGTGTATGACGTCATCGTCATTCGCCGGCGAGTGCGCGCTTGAAACGCCTGGAGAGATAATCGTCACAGGAGTGCGGCCAGGTAAGGAGAAAGGTTTGTTTTTTTTATTATTGAAAGCGGCAAGCCACAACATGTTTCACCGGCAGGATGGAGACACATTGACCATGTGTCTCCATCCTGCCCGGGGCAGAATGGAGACATTGGGGTAGGATGGAGACACGGGGTAGGATGGGAGACATGGGGGCAGGATGGGAGACACGGGGGGCAGGATTGGAGGAGACACAGGGGGCAGGATTGGAGGAGACACAGGGGACAGGACTGGAGGAGACATAGGGAGCAGGATTGGAGGAGACACAGGGGGCAGGATTGGAGGAGACACGGGGCAGGATTGGTGGAGACACGGGGCAGGATTGGAGGAGACACGGGACAGAATGGAGGCACAGGGGGCAGGATGGAAACAGATGGGGCAGGATGGAGACAGAAGGGGCACGATCATGGTGCAGGATGGAGACACGTGGTGCAAGATCATGGGGCAGGATGGAGACAGAAAGTGCAGGATCATGGGGCAGGATGGATACAATGGAGACAGATGGAGAAGGATGGAGAGATCATATGGGGCAGGATGGAACATCACAAGGGGGCAGAATGGATACTCATGAGGGCTGGATGGGAGAACATATGGCTGGATCCAGGGATGAGCCACACGGGGGCCAGGATGAGGATATCATTACAATAGGGGCTAATTAAGGGATATTATTACTGCAGTGATGTCTTTATTTTATTTTTTGAGGACACTGTTTTAAATGAGGGAGGCTGTCCTGTTACTGTGCAGAGCAACACTGTCACATTTTTTTCTTCATCTGGTGTCGTTTAGAATTTGGGAAAAAAATAAGTAATGTGTTCTGCAAGCGGTGCTCTAGATAACTGTGTTATTTCCTGCAGAGATGAGCCCTGACTGGAAGAAGTGACGGCGGTCTGTGCTGGATGAAGAGGGAAGATGAAGGGCTTCACCTAGAGACATCACTGGTGAGTCAGTGTTACCTGTACACTGACACTATGCACTGTATACTATAAATAGCGGTCCTGTGTACAATATCACCAGTGATCACTGTATTACCTTTACACTATATACAGAGCTCCTCTGTATAATGTCACCGGTGATCACTGTATTACCTGTACACTAACACTATATACAGAGGTTCTGTGTATAATGTCACTAGTGATTACTGTATTACCTGTACACTGACACTACATACAGATCTTCTGTGTATAATGGCACTTATGGTGATATTAGTATTGTGGGTTTTTTATTGCTGATCAGTATTGTAGTATTCAGTCACTATGTGGTGGTAATATGTTGTCCGACCATGGTGTGGCGGTATTTGTTCCTTGTATGTGCTATTATTTGGTCACTATGTGGTGGTAATATGTGGTCTGGGCATGTTGCGGTGGTATTTGTCCCTTGTATGTGATATTACTGGTCATTTTAAAAATAAATAAAAATATACCTAAATTGTATTAGATATTTTAAGAAATGTTTAATAGGTTAGAGTAGAGTAGGGCCCATCCCATGGTGGCAGCTTAAAAAATCTTTTGGCCAAAACATGCTGGCTATATGTGTGATCTAGTGATGGGAACTATTAATGTGTGATTGGTGAGAAGTGGAGCTTTTCCAAGAGAGAGCGGTGGGACTGTGGACAGTTCGAGGGGTGGAGCCTGTGCGGAGTCCCAAGGAGGCCCTGAAAATTTTGCCAGTATGGGGCCCCGAAATTCCTAGTGGCAGCCAATTAATAACTTTTCAGTGCACTTTTGTACAACATTTTTAGCCATGATGCTTTGGAAAGTTGTCCAAAGTAAATGTAAATTCCCATCACCTCACACTGTAATCTGCCTCCAAGAACACTTGTCTACAGTCTCCTGACAACAAGAAAAGCTAGTTCTAACGAGCAGCCGGCTATAAGAGTGCTTTCACATTGCGTTCTGGCACCCATTCGTTGGTCCCGTCGTGGCTTACGTCTGAACCTTCCACAAAACAGGATTCGGACATATGGGCTCACAGGGCCATGGACTATAATGGTGCTGACAGAGCGAATGTCGCTTTTTGTGCATCATTTTTGGGCGTTTAAGCCTAGTGGAGGTGGACACTCAGTGTCAGTCTACTACAATAAAACAATAAGGACATTTTGAATGGCTTTAACTATCTTGTAGCGAAGGCTGAGGTTGTCAGCAATGAATATACAATTAGTGGTGTAACCTAGGGGTATCTCCACCGAGTAGCACAGCAGGTCTTGTCACATTTCATACTAATAAACTATGTGCAAGTCCATCTGTTGTGATCCAACATAATTTTTTTTAAGGATTGGATCTTTTTCAAGGAATCTGAATCTTTTAATAGCTTTCAGTTGTCAGCATTCATTAATAACAGTATGCAGCTGTGGGTTACATTAGAAATGCAAGAAGTGAGTCATATACACCAACTTTATCTAATGACAGCGAAAATACCCTGATATATAATATGTATTACTATGTGTAGTAGGGGTAGTGTACCAGTCACCAGTGAACAACCAACTAGTGGCACATAGAATATAGAATCTACAATATCTTGTCAATGCAAGGTGTATTCATCAAGAGGCACACAGTGTACCCATTCCCTGGTGGTCTAGTGTTATTTATACTCATTCCCTGGTGGTCTAGTATTATTTATACCCATTCCCTGGTGGTCTAGTATTATTTATATCCATTCCCTGTTGGTGTAGTATTATTTGCACCCATTGTTTGGTGGTATAGTGTTATTTGTACTCATTCCATGGTGGTCTAGTATTACTTTATTTATACCCATTCTATGGTGTCCTAGAGGTATTTGTAGCCATTCGTTGGTGGTCTAGTGTTATTTATACCCATTTCATGGTGTCCTAGAGGTATTTTTACCCATTCCCTGGTGGTCTAATGTTATGTGTATCCATTCCCTGGTGTCTTAATGGATTGTGTACCCATTCTCTGGTGGTCTAGTGTTATTTGTACCCATTGCCTGGTGTCTTAATGGTTTGTGTACCCATTCTCTAGTGGTCTAGTGTTATTTGTACCCATTCCCTTGTATTCTAGTGGTATCTGAACACATTCTCTGATGACCAAGTGGTATGTGTACTCATTTCCTGCTGGTCTACAGAGCATCTATACCCATGCCCTGGCAGCCTAGTGGTTTTTGTACCCATCCACTGGTGTCCTAGTAGTAAAAGGAAAAGACGGATTTTGGTAAGAACTTACCTGTAAAATC
>VIAB01003291.1:59880-72564 GCA_009801035.1 Oophaga pumilio
AATGACTGTGGCTCTCTTCCTTCCATCTGCAGCTGAAATACTGATGTAGATTATAAGCCCATGACGGCAGGGTCCTCTCTTCCTTCTGTACCAGTCTGTCATAAATAGTTCATTGTAATCTGTATATGTATTTTCTATGTAAACCTTTTTCACATGTACAGCACCGTGGAATCAATGATGCTTTAATAATAAAAAATATAGTGGTCCAGTAAAAAGCTAATCACATGTAAGATATAAAGCATAGAGGTCCATTAGAATATACTCTACCAAGGCACCCTGAAATATAGCAATGCTCCCTGACCAACGGCTACTTACTGTTTGTGCTATATACTTTCACATCTGTAGAAGAGACATATAAACTCTGTGATAACAAGTGACATATGTGACAGCCTATGATGACCCAGAAATGCTACAAATACTTAGCAATACTTAGTGAAGCAGTAGTATATACTACACATGATCCCTGGTGAACTAGTGGTACAATATGTAATGGTCACGTGGTACATACTGAATGTGGCTCAGATTGACCCAGTGAAATATAATTCATAGGCTGTTTCTTACTGGTGATCCACTCATATTGTATATGCTGTTCCCAGTCCTTGTTGATCGAGTGATCTATAAAACCCATAGTTATGAATTTGAACTTAACGTATCCAGTCCCTGAAGACCTAGTGGTATTAACGCTGCTTAGCATATAATATAGATGTATCATGTTGATCGAGTGGTATATAAAATATATAGTGGTTCGTTTGCACATGCTGTTTCCAGGTCTAAAGGTATGCGTAAAAAAAGTCTTCTGGTACATACTGTTCTCCATCCTGGTGGCCCACTGGCATTTGGCATGTATGGTGATCCATTGGTATTTACTGTAACCAATCCAAGGTATCTTACTAGTATATACTATTTCCAATCCCTAGTAAATCAATGATATGTATTAGGAATAGTGGCACATACTGTACATAGTCCCTGGTGATCTAGTGACCAAGATGGTTGATAATGAACCATTCAGTATGATGGATAAGCAAGCAGTTTATTAATGGGCCAATAGTTTTGCTGGGGCACTACCTAATAATCCTGACCAGATGACAACATGGCTGGTGCCATTGGATAGGTGTCATTGTTACAAACGCATTCATAGAAGCAGATGCTTTATGGTGAAAAACTGCATTTCTCTCAAAGATCTCCAGGAAATATAAACCCACGTGGGCCGTATGTAACCAGCCACACACATTCCTATACTTATAATATCAGAACAAACGTTTCCGCAAGCGACTTTTGATTAACATCCGCACTATTCCGCACCTCCCACTCCCGACTCCAAGACTTCTCACAAGCTGCACAAATCCTCTGGAATGCTCTACCTTAACAAATTAGGACTAACCACAACTTATACAGCTTTACAGTTTTTTACAGCTTCCTAAAAACACATCTGTTTAAAGCAGCCTATCATGTTCTATCAAACTCCAAGGCACCCAAAAGCACAACACATACTGGCTTGTGACAACCTCAGACAGCCTTCATCTATCCCCATTCCGTCAAGATGGATGGCCCATCAATGTAAATAAGCACCTGTACTTTGTGTCTCCCCCACCTCAGTGTAGATTGTAAGCTCTTATGAGCAGGGTTTTCATTATCTTTGCTTTAAATATTGTATTATCTTTATCGTTGTTATTTATGACTTCTGTATGAACTGTTCAATTGTAAAGCGCTGCGGAATATGTTGGCGCTATATATATATATATATATATATAAAGATTTACTATTATATTATTATTTCCAGAGCAGCTGTGCAATTCCTCTGTTTTGCATTTATGGTAAAACAAGTGGTGTCCACCGCTAATGAAATAATGATTTCTAGAATGTAGATTTGCGTCTATTGCCAAACAACACTTGGCCCCTTGCTATATTGTATATATAAAGGGTTAAATAACTATACCTCTGATATCCCGCACTGGCAATGGCTCTGGAATAAACTATATCTCATGACACATGATGAGTCATTCATAAAGAAACCAAATGAGGACTTGTGGTGACAACCTCCCTCTGTCCTGACAATGGGGCTTGTAACACGACTGTATCTATTCAAATACTGCGCAGGAACTGATGGATATTTGCTTACCAGGTATTTCCATTATAAACTCTCCTAATCCTATCTAAATAGTCTCTGGGAGCATCTACAGTAAAGATTAGGGGCCACAGGGTCCCCGATGTGTATTCAGCACACACTGTGACCAAAAATCTCAGCATTGGTCATAAGAGAAACATCTGATGACCTGACCGCTGCAGCCAGTCACAGGCTGCAGTCGTGTGATGTCTGAACAAAGTAGGAATTGGTGACGAGTGAATGTGCTCGTATAAGGTATTTTCCCAGCATGGTCGTGTGCTAACCGAGGGCCTTCAGGGTGCTCGAATATTATGCTTGAGTCCCCGCGGCTGCTAAGACAGCCGCAACACACGCAGGGATTGCCCAACAAACAGGTAGTCTCTGCATGTGTTGTGGCTGTCGAACAGCTATGAGACATGCAGCCATGGGGACTCAAACATATTTTTAGAGCACGCCGAAGACACTCAGCACACAAGCATTCTCAGAACACCTTATCCAGGCAAGTTCGCTCATCAATAGTAGGAATCACTTCCCGAGCAGTAGACCTCCGGCCAATCCTGTGCTGGTAGGTGAAGGTGCCTGCGTTTTTTTCATTTTAAGGGTACGTTACCACGTTCAGGAATGGTTTTCATTTTGGACGGAGCGGAAACCCACCTCCACCCAAAGCCCCGCCCCCTTCTGAACGCACGGCGAATCCGGATGTGTTCACTGAACACATCCGGAATCGCCGCACGCCTACATAGGACTGTGTTATCGCCGCAAGGTAAATAGACATGCTGCGTTCTAAAAAGACGCGCCGCATGTCCGGTTTAGCGGGTGTGTCTCTCGCGTAATCGGACGCATAGTGGAGACGGGATTTCATAAAATCCCCTCCACTATGCAGGAACATCTGGCTGCGGCGGATTAAACGCTGCGGTAGGACGCAGCGTTCAATCTGCAGCTAATCCTGAGTGTTTCCGCTACGTGGAAACATTGCCTAAAAGTTTTTTTTTCTCTCTATATTGGACAACCCCTGTAAACCCGCTATACACATGAGAAGCATATCAGCCGAATCCAATCTATTGTAAATTGAGGCCCCTGCAGGCAAATGTCGGGGGATAAGAATCAGGGGATTAAAAATTTAAATATACCGATTCCTTTTGTGCTTTGCAGATGATGCACCACCTCAGGAGTCCCGCTTACTGCCAAGGGATGGGAAAGATAGCTCAGCCGCTGATCAATATCAAGCAACGTAGCAATATTTCACTGATAAGACAGTATCGCAAATAACGGGATTAGATACATGCCTCAGCAGACAGTATCACACAGGATAGGATTAGATACACAGCTCACCAGACAGTATCACACAGGATAGGATTAGTCCTGGTTTCTCGCATGTGTGATCCCAGCCTGATACTAGGAGACCACCCCCTCCACGGAATGGTATAGGGTGTGAGTGTTTCATCAGTATTTTCCACCTGTGTTATCTCCTACCTTTATCAAGGCACAGCTGCGATTTGTAGTGCCTTAGGCCTCTTTCACACATCCGTTTTTTTTTTTGTATCAGGCATGATCCGGCGTGTTGCTAAAAAAACGGATCCGGTACCGGATGCGTTGTTTTACCATTGACTTTCATTAGCGCCAGATCGTGCCTGATGTCATTGCGTTGTATCCGTTTTTGTCCGGATCCGGCGGAAATGTACATTCCGGCGGCCGGACAAAACGGTGCATGTAACGTTTTTTTTGTTTACCGAAGCCGCCTGATAGTGCCCGAAGCGGCGCATCAGGCGGCCGGAAACAATAGAAGTCAATGGAACCGGATCAGATTTTTGTGCAATCCGTCAAAAGTCTGATCCGGATTCTGGAAATCAGGGACTACTACTACTACTACATTTTCCAGTGTCTCCGGGCATCCAAAACCCTCTTTTTCTGGGTTCAAAAGTTCAGGTCGGATCCAGCAAAAAAACGGATCCGTTGCATCAGTTTTTTTTTTTATTTCAGTGCCGGATCCGTCCCTTCAGGTGTTCAACGGATCATGCCTGATACAAAAAAAACGGATGTGTGAAAGAGGCCTTAGATTTTTGCCCTGTGTTGGTTGCATGTTTTTTTCTTCCCCCTCCCTGGGTTTTATTTTTATTTTATGTGTGTCCTTTTGCTGTGCAGCTGGTGCTGAGCAGACTGAGGACTGCAGATCACTGATAATAAGGAAGTTTCCTAGGTCTCCACCTCTTGCTCACTTTCCTCTGGGTGAGCATGGTGCGAGGCTGGGAGTCCTGCAGCCGGGATCCTTAGGAGCTGTGTCTGCTAGGAGAGGTAATCTTCCATTATACTGTTATTATAGCTTATAACAGATTTTGCAGTTGCTGTACCACTTCCTGCTGCAGAGTATAATGCCGTGTTCAGCATTTTCCCCTGACCCTTACATGAGCAACAATCTGTTCCTTATTCTGGGTGTAATTGTGTTACCATATTCATGACTTGGGGGATTGAGCTGTGCATTGTGTGAGCGCTGGTGTAGTCCCCCTGATGCCCCAATAACCCCTGTATTGTCTCAGTGAGACTGGATTGTGCCTGGCACCTGTGCCCTCTTCTGCATCTGCACAAAGATCTCCCATTAATGCCTGATTTAGTAGGCTCTAGAAGTCTGGGGTCACAAGGTGACTTTGGCCACGATTGCTGTATGCTGCTGCTACATTGTCGTGTAATGCAGGTGCATGGAGTCACCATGCTACCTGCTGTACTTTTTGCAACTTGTTGCAGTTTCATCTCCCTGTTGGTTGCAATGCAATCCCCTTCTGCGATGTAGCAGCTGTGTACAGCCATGTCTGGTCAGTGTCATCTTAGCCTAAGCTTCTGTACCCTCTAGTGTGTCTCATCGGGTACCTTTTCAGGGTGTTGGGGTATCTAAGCTGTCAAATGTGACAGTCTGCTGAGCCAATGTATCAAAGCCCATTGTGTGTGATAATGTTTAAGCTGTGTATCTAATCCCGTCATGTATGATACTGTCTGCTGAGCTGTGTATCTAATTCTACCGTGTGATGCTATATCTAAGTATTGTGTGATACTGTCCGATGAGCTGTATCTAATCCCATCATGTGATTCTGTGTATCTAACCCCATCATGGGATGGTCTGCAGAGCAGCTGTATCCGAGCACACAGAGGACTACACTACACTAAATGGGAGATCTCGTCTCATCCATGTCGCCGTGCAGACATGATCACAATTCAACCTAACGAGGCGGGTCTTTTCTTTTCCAGATATGACTTTCGTCATGAGCAGAAGTAGTTAGGGGTTGTGACCAGAAGACACCTTGGCGTGGAGAGGCCAGTTACTACAAGTAAGTAATGCAGAGGACTTCTCCTATTAAAGGACAAAGAAAATGTTACATTCAGGGAGCGATCCATTGGGGTAAGAGGAGGTTCTTATTGGGACCTCTATCAATTAAATTTATAACGAAAAAATTGGGTTAAATATAATAAATCTTTATTGAAAAAGCATTGAAACAGAATAGAAAGAGAACCAAACAACCCTGAAATAAAATTTGACAAAAGGTGGGTATGGATGCAGTTAATGGCTACAATAATTATAAAGGTCTCTAAATGCATGTACAGTAATGGACCAGGGGACATGGCCAAGGTGATGACCAATAGTAAAGTGCAACATAAAATAGTTCTACCTGGAACCAATAATTTATAGAAAAAGACAGTAACAATCAGCTAGTTGAAAAATGTGAAGAAAATGTTAAGTGCATGAAAGTCGATTATGTCACTAAATAAGTAAAAAATTGCCAGTACGTACGTGGGGGTTTCAGCTATCGGAGAAAAATGATTATACAAAAATAAGTTTGATAGAATTAACACCTGTTGCTAAGATAGAGGCTACGTAGGCAGATGAAAACCGACCTGGCAAATTGACCAGGGGAAGACCAGACAGTATGCTGGGATGTCTGACTTGCATTTATGACCTGGTGAATTTGCCAGGTCTGTTTTCATCTGCCTATGTAGCCTCCTCATTTATATTTTAATTGTGCTAATGCCTTAGGACATTTTATTTTGCTGTTTGTTTGCTCTATAGGTTTAACCTCTAGCAATTAGCCAAAGAGAGTGACTACAAGGTGTCCTTGGCTCTGGAGGACCCAGTACATTTGTGCATTGCTTAGGTATGTGCACACGTTGCGGATTCATGAGCGGATTTTTCCGCACGGAATCTGCAGGTTCATTTTACCTGCTGATTCATTGTGGATTTACTGCGGATTTTCTGCAGTTTTGCCCTGCGTTTTAACACCTACGGATTCCTATAATGGAATAGCTGTAAAAACGCTGCGGAATCCGCACAAAGAATTGACATGCTGCGGAAAATAAACCGCTGCGTTTCCACGCAGATTTTTCCGCAGCATGTGCACAGTGGGTTTTTTCCCATTGATTTACATTGTACTGTAAATCTCTTGCAGATCTGCAGCGAATCCGCAATGTGTGCACACAGCCTAATACCTTTCACTTCTTTTTTTTTTTTTTTTTTTTTCATGGCCTGTCAGTCTTAATATCTCCAGTGGTGGCACTGTAGGGAAATTGAACAGTTGCTGCAAATTCCATTATTGATCACTGAGGATTCTAACACAAAAACACCCATACTGTATATGCAACCCATCTAGGCAGCTGTTTACTATGTATTCATTTCATGGCTCATAATTACTGATGAAATTTCAGAAGTCAGAGGGAGGTGATTGCAGATGACCCATTAGAAAGTAAGGGACCCAATAGTGTTGGCTCCTTTATAATTATAGAGTCCTGCAAAAATAAAATGAAATCATTAACTAATACTGAGAGCCCCCTTAAATCCTTCACACTGCAGTTCATTTTCATTTTTGCATTTGTTTTTTGCTCCCTTTCTTCCCAAGAGCCATAACTTTTGTCTTTTGTTTTTTTTCGTCAATATGGGCCATGTGAGGGCTGAATTTTTTTTTTTTTTTCAGGTCAAGTTGTACTTTTGAACGACACCATTGGTTGTACTATTTCGTGTACTGGAAAACTGAAAAGAAATTCAAACTGTGGTGAAATTGCAAAATAAAAGTGCAATTCCACAACTTTTTTTTTTTTTTTTCTACCATGTTGACCAAATGCTAAAACTGACCTGCCATTATGATTTTCCAGGTCATTATGAGTTTGTAGATACCAAACATGTATAGGTTGCTTTTTAAGTGGTGGGAAAAAAATCTAAAATTTGATTTAAAAAAAAAAGTGTCGTTTTCCAAGACCCGTAGCATCTCCATTTTTCGTGATCTGGAGCTGGATGAGGGCTTATTTTTTGAATGCCGAGCTGACGTTTTTATTGATACCCTTGTGGTGTAGATACGATCTTTTGATCGCCTGTCTTTGCAATGCGGCAGTGACCAAAAACATAATTCTGCCGTTTTGCCTTTTTTTTTCCTTTACACTTGCTTCAAAAGTCTACATGGGAGACTAGAAGCTGCCATCATCCGATTGCTTGTGCTACAGAGCAGGGCTCAGAGCAGCAGAAATGCTCACTTAGGCCGGTTTCACACGTCTGTGTTTCCGGTACGTATTTGACAGTTTTTACACGTACTGGAGACACGTAGACACATTATAATCTGTGTCTATGCACATGTGCGTGTCTTCACACGGGCCGTGTGTCCGTGTGCCAAACACGTAGACATGTCAGTTTTGACACAGACCGGAAAACGTCCCGCACACGGAGAACTGTTCACACAGTCCTCCGTGTGCGTGGACGGCCGCTGGGGAAGTCGCGGCTAATGCAGCTGGTGCTGAAGCCGGCTGTAATTCCCCCTGCTCTGCCTGCGAGCAGAGGAGAACGAAGAGAAGGTGTATATTAATATACCGCTCATCGTTCTCTGCTCGCAGGCAGAGCAGGGAGAATGATGACTGCCGGCTTCAACACCAGCTGCAGGGGGACAGCGCTTACTGTAGCGCTACTTCCCCGGCGGCCGTCCATGTGGTACTGATGCGGCACACAGGTGGCACACGGTTGCCGCACATAGTAGGCACACTGACACTGATTTCTCCGGTACCGTTTTTTCCGGTACCGGAAATATCAGGACGTGTGAAACCACCCTTACTATGAGTGCCGACCGCTGGGCAGCGCTCATAGCAACCTGGCAATGACAACCACAGGGGTCTGCTGCAGACCCCGGGTTGTCATGTCAACCCATCGGCGACCCACAGTCATGTGAAAGGCACCAATGGGCGGGATTAGTGATGCGCTTCCGGCGCAATCACATTAAAAGCTGCTGTCAGAGTTTGACAGCGGCATTTAACAGATTAACAGCCGCGGATGTATTGCGATTCCATCCTCAGGTGATAGGAGCACATATCAGCTGACATGTGCCAGGAAAGATGTGGACTCTGCGCCAGAGCCCCATCAAAGGGAGAGACACGACATGTGCTGTACATGTATGGCACATGTCGTGAAGGGGTTAAAGTGGTAGTACGACCTCTACAAAAATCTGAATGTACCTCAAGCAATCCGTAAGGGCTAGCCATCACTTCCTGCCCAGATGCAGACCAATGCAGTGGCCAGTGGTGCCTCCATGGAGGGCTGTAGAAGCTAAAGAGCCACTGGATCACGCCCCATTGTGTGAGGAGGTCTCTTTCTCATGCTGAATCTTCCATTCAAATCAGGAAGGTGAAGGAGCCATTCCTGCTTTTATAAAAACACTAGCAGACAATATGTCTTCACTTCTCTTTCCGAATGCGAAGTGCTGGTATTGCGAGATAGCGAAGTGTCGAGTTATTATCTGCATGAATGGAAATGCATGGCCAATGTCTCGCTTCCCGTCTCTGCAGAACTGGATGTCTGCAGTCAGCCACAATATATGAAATTCACATGGCGTAGATGCACTTATCAAAAGACTATATTGGGGAGATACTATTGTTGCAGATCTGTAGTAAAATCTTATCTGTTCCTCCAGAGGCAGATGGATTGACAGGAAGGCAAAATAACAACATGAAAAAATAGCCCAAAGACTAGTATATTCGGCCCAAAGTAGTAATAGTTTATTTAAATCACTCAATAAATAATACATCTTTTCATTCAAAAAGGAATGAATAAAAGCATAGTGCTGCATACAGGGAAAGCCCAGAATGAATATACCAAACCAATGAATGTGCTGCAGAGTGGACCCTAGAAAATTTAGAAATGTATCCCATAATTGGAACAAATGAAAAAACAATCTGTAAAAAAAAAAAAAAAAAGTCCATATATGTAAGCTTGCACCTAGGTTGGTACTCAGAATGTCCCTATTGCCCCAACGCACGTTTTGCCCTTCTTTGCCGGGGAGGGGACAGCTGTGTTTTCCATCAGATAACTCCAATGTCACCATACGGGTAGGAGGAGGGGGGGGGAGTGTCGCACAGGAAGGTTCTTATATCCCGTAGTGTGAAGGTAGAAAGGAGCATATGTTGCCAACATCATCCCAGATAAATTATGGTACTTCAGTATGATCAGATTACACCTTTTGGTGTAATCTGATAATAAAAACGCAGCTGTCCCCTCCCCAACACATGCTCCCTGACCAAGAAGGGCGAAACGTGCGTTGGGGATACGCTGAATACCAGCCAGGATGTAAGTTTGCAGATTGTGATATTAGTTCCACTTCTGGGATACCTTTCTAACTAATTCTATACGGTCTATTATGTTGCACATGCCCTTATATTGTATATTCATGCTGTGCTTTCCCTGTACGTGCACCACCATGCTTTTCATTCATTTTTTTTTTTTTTTTTACAAATAAGATGTATTATTTATTGCGTGATTTCAATAATCTAATTTGGGGCATAATATACCCTTGTCTCAGAGCTTTCTTTATGCCATATTGCTCTTTCTTGAAGTTTTATCTATGCATTAGAGTTCACTTGCCCTAGTCAGTTTTAGTATATCCGAATTGGGGAAAAACTATTTTGCCTCCAAACAAGTTTTTCATGTGTTATTTGTTTTGTTTTTTTTCCCTTTAAACTAATGTGTGTTTGGTCTTTGTTTTGTTTTTTTTGTTTGTTTTAACTTTTATAGCTCACCTCTCTTGACTGTTCTTAAAATTGGAAACCTCTGCTAACGAATGGATGAAATGGAACCAATCCCAGAGGCCCCTGCACCAGGACGCAAGATATCTCTGGTATATCCCATACGGGCAGCCATCCGAATACGCCGAAAGATCCGGAATGTGAAGAAAAATCATCTGCAGCTTGACTTATCTGGCAGAAAATCTGCAGATGGTACACAATCCACCTCGCTTCAAGGACAGTTCTCCACAGACAGTAAATCTCATTCTAGCTTAGAGACCCCCAAATTTTTCAATTTCGATACTCCAACACTGGAGCAAGTTGCACTGAGCAACTTAAAACGTAAGAAGAAGCGCAAGAAGTCCAGACCGGTGCTCTATCCGGGAAATGGCAAAAAATATCTACCTGTAGAACATAAAAGTAAGGCAAAACGTTGCCTCATCCTCTTCATTGGGATCGTTTGCTTCCAAATCCTAAACGCTATTGAGAATTTGGATGATAACGTCCTAAAATACGAACTGGATGGACTGGAGAAAACTATGCAAAGGGAGGTGTTTGGGCAAAAACTTGCTATTGATAAAATAACGGACCTGCTGCAAGACTATTTGGCCACACACTGGCATAATAAGCCATTGGTAATCTCCATGAATGGACCTAGTGGAGTTGGTAAGAGCCACATGGGGCGAATACTAGCTAAACACTTCCGATCAGTCGTGGAAAGCGATTTTGTTCTCCAATATTATGTGATGCACAACTGTCCCAATGAAAGCAACGTTGTTACTTGTGAGACTGAGCTCTCCAACATGATATCCGATATGGTCACTCGGGCAGAAAATGAGGAGAAAATACCAGTCTTCATATTTGATGAAATGGAGCTCATGCCGCCATCTCTTTTGGATACATTGCAAGGTTACTTCAAACTAAACCAAAGTAATGAGTACCTAAATGCCATCTATATCCTAATTGGCAACATCGGAGGCAACGAGGTGACAAAATATTTTCTACAGAACGTCTCCAGTGACTTCTTAAATGTCCCTAAAGAACTTCACAGCATCATACAGTCTTCCTTGAGGCAACATCATGGCATCTGGGATGTTGCTGAAATTGTCCCTTTCACACTTCTGGAAAAGAGTCATATTGCAAACTGTTTCCTGGATGAATTGTTACGGGAAGGATTTTACCCTGATAATAGCAACATCGAGAACCTGGCCGGGCAGCTAAAATATTACACCGTACGTGACAAGCAATATTCAATCAATGGCTGTAAGCAGGTTGTAGCTAAGGTAAATCTTCTACACCCGTACACATGATCATGGGACTTGTGATTACACGACTGCAAGAAGCGCCATCAGAAATAATCAACAGAGGCTCTGATAATGGTGATCCTAGTAGAATGGTATGCAAAAATAATCACTCAATTTTATGGAGTTTCTTGAAGGGAAACAGTTTCCACGGAGAGATTATTCTAAAGAATGAATAAGCCAAGTGAAAGGCAATGGTGGGAATGACCCCCGGTCAAAAAGGAGCGCACAGGACACAAATTAAAGATGACTGTTTTTAATCCACAACGCGTTTCGACGGTAAAACTGCCACCTGATGAAGATGATGTTTTACCATCGAAACATGTTGTGGATTAAAACCAATCATCTTTAATTTGTGTGCTGTGCGCTCCTTTTTGACCGGGGTCATTCCCACAATTGCTTTTTTTTCCTCCACTGGAGGTACCCGGCTGGAGCTGCAGTGGACTCGTCCCGCACCAACTTTTTGTGGCCGCAACCTCAGCACTTCCTTGTGACTGTTAATTTCTCAGTTTTCCAAGTGAAAGGCAATGCCTTCTTTTAAGATAGTGAAGTGTGACTAATTTTATTTTTTTAAAATGTATGCAAGTAAAATTAGAGATGTTCTAATTTTGGATTTTTTTTTAAAATTCTGATTAAAAAAACTTCTTGCTACGTCTTACTTTGCCTCTTATTTTTAATTTTGGTGTAACCTCAGATAGGAGTCAGCTGTACGCTGGAATTAGCTGAGAATGCATGTGTTCTCAATGGCAAGAATTGAATTGGAAGTTGCCATACAGCTCTTTAAGAGGGACAATATAGGATCAACATGTTGAATTTCAACAGCCCACTCTCTTTCCCTCAAGATCTGGTTTAAGGGGAAAGTCAGGACTCCCATTAACACATTAGATGGTTGGCTGGTCCTGCAAAAAAAAAATATATATATATATGCGCTGCGGAATCCGCACAAAGAATTGACATGCTACGGGAAATAAACCGATGTGGATTCCGTGCAGAATTTTCTGCAGCATGTGCACAGCAATTTTTTTTTTTTCTTCCATTGTTTAACATTGTATGGTCAAACACTTACGGATCTGCAGAAGATCCGCTGGAGATCTGCAACGTGTGCGCACAGCCTTATAGGGCTGGGCATACGTCAACTGCTCCATCTCACCATACCCTAATACATACTGTGCAGGACCTCTCATTAACACATGAATATTTCAGAAAACTAGGTACTGGCTATTCAAGTAAGGGCCCCGTCTCACATAGCGACACACCAGCGATCCC
>VIAB01003293.1:94047-110585 GCA_009801035.1 Oophaga pumilio
AGAAAAAAAGGCCTAACATAGCCATCTTAACGTAAAAATACAAAAGTTATGGCTCTGGGAAGAAGGGGAGCGAAAAGCAGAAGCGCAAAAACGAAAAAGGGCAAGGTCTTGAAGGGGTTAAAAATATCTATTTTTAATCCCTAGCGATTTTTGTAATTTGATTTACCGTATTTTAAAATGCCCTCCCATTCTGCCTGTACAGCTATTCCCTATATGTGTTTTTTTTACTATACTTCCTGTAATATCAAGAAGTCATTAGGAGGATGGCCCTGTACTCACTGCTCCCTTATATCTCCCTCCTGAAACAGGACATCATCCGGGGCCAGTGCTGCTGTTACTTACTACAGTTTCTTTCGTCTCCTTCCTCTAATGACATCCAGAATCAATAGTGCTGGCAGAAACTGATGGATAGCGGAACACAGCACCAAACTTCTTCACTCACCGCTAGCAAGCAGCTAATTTCTCTGAAACAGGATTTCATTAGGGAGCGTAGATACAAGTAGTTTGAGTGACACCAGAGCCGCCCTCCATGATGATTCGTTTCAGGGCAGTGCTGCTGTCACTCACCCTGCTCCTATTACCATCATGAAACCAATCGTCATCATAGTTTGGAGCTGGTGTCACTTACATTGCTCTGTCACCACTCCCCTGATGATGTCCTGTTTCAGACAAACAAGCTGTGGGCCAGAAGAAGTGTACTGTAACTGCAGCCCTCTCTTCTACATCTTCTATCACCACTATTGATTCTGGATGGTGACAATAGCTGCGGTACGTGACAGCAGCGCTACCCCCTAGTGATGTCCTGGGTCAGGCGGGTTGATAGAAGCTGCAGTGAAGTGACTGCAGGACCATCCTCTTGTGATGTCTCATTTGAGGCTGCTCTCAAACAAAACGTCATAAGAAATAAAGTAAAATAAAAAAAACATGGGAATTAGCTGTGTAAGGAGAAATGCAGGGTAATTTAAAATAAATCAAATGACAAAAGTGCTTAAGGGTTTTAATAAAGATATTTATAAAGGGCATTTTAGATCTCGACAACCCCTTTATAGGTGGGAGTGTCACTTTAAAACTTTGATGGATCAAGCAGTATATCTGATTTATGGGTTGTGCCTAAAGTTTTCTCATCTGTACAGGCAGTGTTTGTTTTTGTGTGGGGAGATCTATCCCTTTATGTTTTATGAAGCTCAAGAAGCTGAAACTTTCCAACCAGAGATGGGGGAGTAAGAGGATTAAGATAAAGCAAACACAGCTTCAGACTCCAGGGAGTGGATTAAGATGGGAGTCTTGAGATATTTAGACATTATTTTTTTATTGTGTAAGATGATCGTCCAGTTTATGGTTTTACATTACTACAGTCCATAGACAGTTAGTGGCTTTTCGGATGTGGTAGAACAAGGAGTCCCAGCCTACCTTAACTAAAATCCTTGCTAAAACCATCTCCGTTTCATGACTTATCTGATCATGTAGCTGCATTTAAATGGTTTCAAATATTCTACATTATATAGGGTATTTCTATTCCTATTTATAAGTCATTTCACATTATTAATAGCCACTCAAACCATTAGTCCTCATGCATATAGTTACATAGCGTAACACAATATGATGCTCTGTGCGAGGCTATATTAAATAATAGTTTTCAAATAGAAGTAATACTTCTAAAAGAGAATAGCTCAGTAATAATTTTAAGGAACGCGCCGCCATATGGAATCTGGTGAATTTTCAACAGCTTTGCAGAATAGGTGAACGCCAAGACTTTACTAAGTATATTTAATATTAAAGTGAACCTGTCAACATGATTTCACTAAGTAAATTACAGGCAGTGTCAGGTTTCCGCTGTTATACTGATTAAAATGCTACCTGGGGTGAAGAAATCCATCTTGTTTTTCTTGTGTAATCAGTGTTAGAAGTTTTCAGTTAATGATATGCCCATGCTCCGAGGCCAGACTGTAGGCAGTCTTATCTTAGAAACCAAGGAAAGACCTGCATACAGGCCTCCCCGAACCACAAACAGTCTATCTCTATGATAAGGAACAAGTTTGTGCTTCGGGCGGCCTATGGGCAGCTCTTTCCTTGGTTCCTTGAATAACTTTTGTCAAAAGGAGGGAAGGAGCTTGAGGCAACTAGTGTGGTGGTTTCAATAATATAACATGAAGCAACAAGTTGACTTGAACCGTTGTAGATAGTTGACAATCACGACAATTTAGAGTTGCTACTCTTGCCGACACCTGACAGTCTGCTGAGACTTCAGTCTATTGGCTCTACCTCTCTTGGGCAGCATTGTCCTACAGTAGCTTCCTCACATTTTGCATGCTCTTATGGCCGACTCTTCACAATTACTTTGTCACGGTTCCTCACACATAGACAGTAGACTCCTAGCTGTGTCTGGTGTCATACTACTCTTCACACTTGGGCATCAGTGCACATTCTCCTAATCTGTGGCAACTCCTCAGTCCTCTCACGTGATTATCTCCTCATCCTTTACTGCGGAACCACTATTCACAGTCAGAAATATGCTCCCAACTGCAGCGGTAATCCTAACCCTTTATAGACGGTGTGGTTGTCTTCTCCACCCGAGACAGACTACATGTGTCACAGCTCATACTAGGGCTTCTTATATGCTTCTCTGTTATCCTAGCTAAGCCTTGGTTGGATGCACCATAATAGCAAGTGACTACTATCCCCCTTTCCTATTTACCTATGCCTGTTTTTGTAGCATAACCTTTTTATGCACCTGCACAGTTTGTGAGACTGACCTCTATTGACATATATGCAATATGAGATGGCAGTACCATAGACACTCTCTGATAGAGACACCCTGCATATAGCATTTTTGGCACAGATATAACTCAATCATGACATCATCACTCACCTGTATGTCCCATGTGGTACAATGTACATCAGATGCACAACTATCATAAAAAATAACCTAGTCTAGAAGCTACAGCAATAGTCTATGGCATGTGCACCAGAGCTCAGAAAATGTCCTACCAGACAGCATCCCCAGAGCCTCTTCTGATTTGTAAGCTGGATGCAATGTCATCATTGTGTTGTGCCATACACATGGTGTCACATTTAGTTTACTGTTCAGAGGAAATACCAGGTATGCTGGCAGATGGGGTTCCATGGACTACCGGTAAGGCCACTGGTCCAGTCTCCTGCAAATCTTTTTGCCGAACTCTACTAAGATTTGCTCCAGCCTAATTACTGTAGAACCACCCATTTGTTGGCAAGAGCTGTGTAAACTTTGATGTTTTGACCTAGGATGCATTAAATTTGCCTTGATTGTTTCAAAATAATTGGGCAGTCCTGGCAAATTCAGGACTGTTGGCATATATGAACATGTACAGGCTCTACAAATACATAGATCCATAGACACGCATGCAAAAAAAACCTGTTACATGGTTCGAATGGTTAACTGATCAGATTATTGCAGGTTATCCGCTCTCTAAGGTTCCGGCAGCCACAGATTAATTTTAGCCCTAATATAGTCAGTGACGACATGCCGTGCAGGCACTTAGGCTTGAGAAGATGAAGTGCTGGCCTGAAAACTGAACTAATAATTAAAACAGAGGCCATGAACGGGCTACGTGCCCAAAAACACATGTATTTTGTGAGCCATGAAGCAAACTCCTGTAAAACGTACTGCAAAGGACTTTATAGCATCAATAAAAGATTTCCCCCAACATCCTGTTCCACACAAGATGTACACACTGTAATAACGGGATTTAATGACTACAGAACTCTCTGCCCCAACACTACAACCCCGTCTGCGTGACTGAGACACGGCCTCGTTTTATAATATTTCCATTATCCATATTCTAGGCATCTTAGGGTTAGGGCTGGTATTAGGGGATAGCTGTTGAGAAGGTTTGGAAACCCAGAAGCAAACTAAAACCACACAATTTTATTTAGCGGTGTATGGCGGTTTTATTTGGGAGTTGACTTGGGTATATTATGTAGTGGAGCAGTGGAAGACGCCCAGATTTTTTTTTTTTTAAATATGGTACATCAGGGTTTGAATGGGAGAGTTCTACACCACCTAGAGGTTATAGCTGTTACTGCAGTTTTTACCTTCTTGCTTTTATTCCTTTTATACTTTTTATTGTGTATATTATTCACAAATGCATATAACAACAGTTTAAACATTTAGAATAATAATCTTTATTTCATATTATATTTTAAAAACGGACAGTTCATCACATTAAAGCAGCAGACCTACATCAAGATTCAGTAATAAAGTGCAGTCACAGTATGGTTACAGTCCCAGTGATAATAAATTGCAAAGTACTGAACAGTCTTAATTTGCACATATACCAGTTCATGCTCCGGCTCATTTATTTGGTTTTGCTGTATTTTCTTTTACTCTGCATGGGGCCCCCCTTTCTGAGATTGGCATTTCATCTACATAGCTTCCCATGTGTAGGTGACTGAACAGTCGGGCCCCTATCCTGCTCTGCCCTTATTCATATTAAGGTCGAATGCACCAGCATAAGGTCGGACAATGGCTCTGAGGATTCCATCCTTTGACCTAACCGCAGTAAGGTTACCATTTGCTGGTACATGGAGGTTTGTGCCATCCATTAAGGATATGCCTCCTCAGGTAATCACTTTTTGCCTAAATCAGGCAGAATAACATTCACCATGAAGTTGCCAGACTCTTTCACATCAGTCACATGTGCTATGTGTGATCCCACTCTAATCTGTGAAGAGAACAGGGCGCCTATGATGTACCTGCCAATTCTGATTAACCTCCAAAATCGGTGCATATACTGCCCGAAAAATAAGAGCAGGTCCAACAATGTATTTATTTTGCAAAAATGCTTTATTAATAGTAATTACAAAATATCTCCATATTATACAAAATTTATCTTTTTTTCAAAAATGGTGCAAAGATAAAAATGGACAATATAATCATCCTAGTATAGTATAATGTAGCTGTTTAAAACCAGGCTACCAACCACCCCAAGTGTGAAGAGGCTTGTGACAGACTGCAAAAATTATCTACCTGGTACCCAATAAGTTAAATGCATTCGAAGTCTGCCTCCAACGTATTAACTGCAAACAGGGATCCTAGGTGATATTCAATCACCAACATTTCGTGTATAGCAATACATAATGGAAAGCAATCACTATAGTCACAAGGGGATGGTCGAAGCCGTTACCTGTATGACAGCCGTGACGGTGGAATGGTAGGAGCTCCTGTCCCTCTGCCCAGCTTCTTCGGGGGGCGTGTATTTGAGGCAAATTACCGGTGAGGTTAAAAAAGGAGCTCCAACCAATCCAACCAGCGGCAATTAGAGTGTGGTTGCTAATCAGCTGTGACTTCAAACGGCGCACGCGCTGCTGTCGCCCACTCCATTGTAAACATGGCATTTCGGTGCGGTCACTGGTGAATCAGCCGGAAGGATCATGAATCACATGACCGTATCCAGTGTCATCAGCTTTACTGGCCGCATACGTCATGCCTGGGTGGGCTCCAACACGCGCGTGCGCACTGATCACAGTGACCGCAAGCAGGGAAAAACTGAAGTCACCATTTACGATGTCTGCGCATGCGTGGAATTATTAAGGGGAAATCGCTATATGTGGTTTCCAATTAGAACAAACCTGCGTTTTTAACCATTGTTGCAAGAATAAATGCTTAATAAGTAACGGTAAGCAAGGTTGAATTAGATATCTCTATACAAGGTAAAGAATATGTGTAAGTATGAACGGAATAATTCTTGTATTAATCAAATGATGGTACTTATTTGAATAAATCACTATGTATTATAACCAACAATGAAAAATACCATCATTATCTGTTTTATAAATGCGCATTATTTATAGTACAATTAAGTATCCCTACATAATATCAGCGCATATAAACAACTGCAAAAAAAATTATAATTACGGTATAGATAATAATAACATAAATAAAATATAATACTGCCATTGTTTAAAATTCTTCCGAGATTGTGAAGTAATGTAAATCACTGAAAGGATATATATGTCCAAAAATTTACCCACACCGGATTAGACTCATCTTGAGATGCTGGATCACATAATAATTATTAGACGAGAATGCCATTCTTTCTTGGATATCTCTCGTGGAAACGTGATTGTCCATGTAGGTCTTCTCATAACCTTGTTAATCATTTTCTTCATTTTTGTAGATTGGTCCCTATCCGCGATCACCCCTGTCATCAATTGTGCTGTCAACCCAACTCCAACTACTGGTCGGACCAAGAAACCAATAAAAGAGAAAAATAAGGTAAGTAACAATAAAATAGTTAAAAACAAAATCAATCAAAAAACCAAGGAGGAATTACACGAAGCACAGAGATGTCAAACAATTAGACCATGAGTGTCTTCGAAGATTATATTATAAAAAGGCCCCAAAACCGGAACTTTCATTTAGCCCCTGTGGATTTAGGGCACCCAATCTGAAAATCCACTTACATTCTAATTTAGCTAGTTCCTTGGCTAAATCACCACCTCTAGAGCCCATTTTTAACATATCAATACCCTTGATCTTCAAAAGATGGGATTTACATTGATGAAATTTCCTGAAGTGTCTCGAGAGTGTTTTTAATGTTGTATCATCTATATTAGTTTTGGTTTTTTCAATGTCTAGGCAATGTTCTCTTGTTCGGATTTTTAATTCACGGGTGGTCAGTCCTACGTAGATCTTGTTACAAGGGCACCAGGCTTGATAGATTACTCCCCTAGATGTACACGTAATATGTTTTCGAATTTCGAAAATTTTTGTGCCATCATGATTTTTAAAGGTATTTCCTTTTATTAGATTGGCACAGGCCTTACATAGGCCACAGGGGAAAAAAACTGGATTATCAATGATGTTAAATTTTTCCCGTCCAAAATGGCTATGAACCAATTTGTCGCGAATCGTTGGTGCCCGTTTTGCCACTATAGATGGATATGGATCAAGAATCCTGCCCAAAATGGGATCTGTGAATAACAAATTCCAATGTTTTTTTAAAACATTCCTAAATTCATCCCATTGATTATGAAATGGGGTAATGAATCTAACTTTATCCGAACCGGAATTGATTTTCTGTGATTTAACCAATAGAGATTCTCTTGTTGTTTGCTTTGCTCTCATATAGCCTTTACGAATGCTTTTACGACTGTAGCCACGTTCCTCAAAGCATTGGCTCAGTTCTCTGGATTGAAACTCGAATTCGGTGTCATTTGAACATATATGTTTGACCCTCAAAAATTGGCCTATGGGTATGCCCTGAATTAGATTTTTGGGGTGAAACGATCCAGCATGTAATAATGAATTTGAAGCCGTTTTCTTGCGGAAAACTGTGGTAGATAGGCATCCATTATCGGAGGTGGAAATTAGAACGTCCAGGAATTCAATACTTCGGCCAAATTTATATGTTAAATGGATATTATATAAATTGCTGTTCAAAGTTTTTATAGTATTTTCCAACTCATCAACAGGGCCATCCCAAATAAACAATATATCGTCAATGAATCGAATCCAATTATGGATTCGATCCATACCTCTAATATTGTCATTGTGGAAAATTTCACGTTCCCAAAATCCCATAAATAAATTTGCATACGAGGGGGCACAGGAAGCCCCCATCGCAGTCCCTTGTACTTGCAAAAAAACTCTCTTATTGAAAGTAAAAACATTGTGTTTCACTATGAAGTCCAATAATTCAATCAACAAGTTAGCCATGGGTTTCTGGATGTTGCTAGATTCAAGAAACCATTTGACAGCTCGAACCCCATCCTCATGTCTTATTGAAGAATACAAGGCCTCGACATCTGCTGTGACCAGTACCATCTCATCACTAAGTTGTATATGATTGAGGCGGTTTAGAGCAGCAGTTGTATCCTGTATGTAGGATGGTAGTTCTTGCACCAATGGCTTCAAGAAAAAATCAACGATATCACAAATGATCTCACACAGACTTTCATTGCCAGAGACTATTGGTCTTCCCGGGGGGTTAGATACATCTTTGTGAATTTTTGGGATTAAGTAGAATGTAGGTAGTTTAGGTTTTAAGTTTTTGAATATCTCTACCAATTTCTTTGGGACGATGCCTTGTTCGGAGGCTAATGAAAGAATTTCGATTAATTTTAGCTGGAATTTACTGGTGGGATTATGAGTTAGTTTCCGGTAACTACCCTCATTATTAAGTAATTTTTCGGCCTGCATGATATACATGTCATTTGGCCAAATGACGATGTTACCGCCTTTATCCGCCATTTTAAATACTACGTCGTCCCAAGATCCCATTATTTCAAGGGCCTGTTTTTCATCCTTGGAGATATTGGGTGTACCCCCACGTCTATGTGCTAATGAGATAATGTCAGCAGAGACTATCTTAGTAAATACATCCACAGCTGGGACTGCTGATAGAGGAGGAAATTTTTTTGATTTACCCAGCAATTGCCGACGGATTTGGCTGCTCACCTCAGGCTCTTGTTCATCCAATAGAGACTGTAAAGTAGCCAAAGCCTCTTGTTCCTCTTTTGTGGGAAATGAGAATAAATCAGTTTTGCAGTGAATTTTTTTCAAGATCAGTTTTCTGGAGAACAGATGTAAGTCTTTAATCAATGTGAATGGGTCTAAATGGGATGAGAGTGAAAAAGTTAGCCCTTTTTGCAACAAAGATATTTGTGTTGTGGACAATTGGTGTGTTGATAAATTTATTACCTTAAGATGATCTTCTCGATGATTTCTATTAGAAATTTGATGGAATTGTTTTTTTTTACCAAATTGCCTCGTTCTGGGTCTGACAACAGGTTCTTGAATTTGACTTCCACTCTCACTTACAGAGGATATAGATTGAATGGATGAACTTCTTGTAAATCCTCTTTTGACAGGGCCATTTTGCAATTGCCAGCGGAAAATTTTTCCGTTGGCAAAATCAGAGTTATCCCGTTCAAATTTTTTGAATTTATCACTGCTAATGGTTTTTTCCCATTTCTCCATATCTTTTTCTAGATTGGTTATGGCTTCCTGGAAAGTGGCTGCCGTCATTTCTGTTTGCATTTTTTTCTGTAATTCATTAATTTCATCTTCTAATTTGGATAAGGTTCGGGTGTTTTTATCAATGATGATCTGTATGAATTCTAAAGAGCAGGTGTTAGCTGCCTGAATCCACCTTTGAGTGAGATCATCATCTTCTAAGTCAAATGTAGGATGAACCTGAATACGTAAGCCTCGTGGTATTATTTTTTGTTCCCAATAATTTTGTAGAGCCGTTTTAGTCCACCACAGTTTTGTCTTTTTATGTAAGGCACCTCTGTACTTCTTTAATAACTCCTGATTGGAAATGGAAGTGTGACTTATGCCTGATCCTGCACCTTTCTTGAACACATCCATGGCTTTAGCTAGCCAAGTACTCTCTTTAGTTTTGAAATCCAAACCTGCCAATTCTGGTATTCTCTGGTGACTACAAATACAAAATATTAAAAACAAAAAATTTGAAATATTGCCAGCTCAGAAAGCTGTATAGATAAAATGCAAAGAATTATATAATAAATAATCAATCGGCCGGCAAAATTTGGACTAGTAAAGATGGACAGTCGCAAATATACCAAAAGCAGCACGAAAAAAGAGAAAGACAAAATGACCATATGTCCAATAAATTGTATATTTATTAATCATATATAAAATATGGAGCTAAAAATTGTAACAATATACATTATAAAAAATAGCAGCAAGGGCAATAGCATACGGGCAAGAGGACATGCATCAGATCCACAGTGCTAAAATAATTAGTGATAAAAACAAATATGATACATGAACAGCTAAGTGAAAATTAATAATAAAGTGCTACTGTGCTTCAATACTTGTGTATCACAAAACACCACAAGGTGATAATATATCACTATAAAAAGTATTATATATAGAAAAAACTAACTAATGTGATAGTGAATATGTGAACATCGAAGGCAACGTGCCGAAACGTGCGTTGGGGAGGGTGTGCATCCGGGTCTCTGGGAGTGTTACTTGCCGTAAGTTACTGAGAGCATTTGTCTTGAATTGTTTTGTATTACTGGCGGCATTATGAATGTCCCGGGTTCATGCATTCTGAATCCACATATTCACTATCACATTAGTTAGTTTTTTTAGCTCCATATTTTATATATGATTAATAAATATACAATTTATTGGACATATGGTCGTTTTGTCTTTCTCTTTTTTCGTGCTGCTTTTGACTACAAATATAGCTGCACATTGTTGGGCTGTGATCACACCCAACCACAGGATATTGGGCCCTCTTGCCTTCCTCATGGAGATTAATTCTAACATTTGACTAGGAACATACACAGCAGTAGCCCACTGGTTGTCATTATGTATGACTTAGTGTCACGTCGTCGTTGGATTCAGTGGCTGGTATTCCTGCCTCGGCCTCTGGGAGGCGCCGGACTCCTTCGGCTGGTGGTGCCGGTGATAGGAGTGCGGTATCCTCATATGATTCCGCTCCTTTGATGCCGGCCTCTGTCGCTGCGCATCGCCATGTTTCGCCTATGGGTAATGTTGGCGACAGAGAAGGGGTCTCTGCGCTGGCGTCTGGTGGGCGTAGGCTTCGATCTTCTGTTAGAGGTGAAGTGGTTGGTGTCAGTCATGCATCACCATCTGGCCTAGTTCTGGGGGCAGTCCAGATGAGGTCATTAGACTGTGTGCCTGTGAGAGGTAGCCATGCCCTTCAAATGCCTTGGAGCCTGGCTTGTAGGCCGCCAGATATAGTTTTGGTTTCCCAAGTGTGCTAGTTTGTTTTGCTATTGTATTTCTGACCTTTGCCTGGATTTCTAACTGTTCTACTGCCTGCCGATTTTGTACCTCTGCTGTCCGCCTGGTTTTGATTTGAACTTTAGCCTGAATTTCTGACCCTTCTACTGCCTGCCAATTTTGTACTTTTGCTCCCCTCCTGGTTTTGACCCTTGGACTTCTGACTACGCATTTGGTCTCGCTTTTTATTCCCGTCCTAGCGTCCTTCCTACTCCGGTCCACTGCTCTCATAGGCCGCTACCACCTGGGCTTCGCTATCATTTCAGATCCCTGTATAGGGGTAAAGGGTCTCGGGGTTTCTCGGGGTGCTGTCTTACCTGCAGTTCAGACCTGCAGTGGGCGGACGCCACATTTTGATGGTGCTCCTTCTGTTCCTCCTCGAAGAAATGAGCGAATACCAGTTCTACTACTGGTTTAATGCCCTTCTACTGTCCTATCCGGCCCTCCTTGTGTAATAACTAGTGATGATCGAGCATGCTCGTTGCTCAGCATGGTCGGGAAAACCCGAGCTACGAGCATACTTGATCATCACTAGTAATGATGGTTTCTTTGTATCTTCTCTATATTAAGACGGTTGGGAGACACAGCAAGCCTTTTGTGTTGGCATGTATGAATGTGCCATACTTGAAGGAACTGGGCTACCTGGAGGAACTGAGCTTCCAGGAAGGAAGCAGTCAGAAAAGTTAAGGAGAGAGCAATTATCTGTGGCCACCACCTGTAAAACCAAGATGACTACCTCCCAATAATACATTGCCATATGGATACACTATATCAGTGTTTCCCAAACTCCAGTCCTCATGGTCCCCACGGGTCATGTTTTCAGGATTTCCTTTGTATTTCGCAGATGGTGGAAGTATCATTAAGGCATCAGAAATTCTCTTACCTGTGCAACACTATGGAAATCCTGAAAACATGACCCGTGGGATCCGTGAGGACTGGAGTTTGGGAAACACTGCACTATATGAAGGCCTTCGGCTCCACTGTTGACTCGATACATGTTCCATCTACTGTACATGACTCTGCTGTAAGCAGTAGATCTTAATATGTATATTGAACCTCCTGATTGAGTCACCAGGAATCCTTGATCTTCATATAAGTATGCTGTCACAGTTATTTATAGATTGTATTTGGATCATCTGCTTTTCCTTTGTTTTGTTTTTTTTAGCCCGAATATCATGTTGCGAATTTTCTCTTTTAACAACAAAAAAGTATGTGAGTTGCTATAGTTGTCCATTGGAGTCAGAACCTCTGGCGAGACTACAAGTATGGATGTGGTCGGACTTTAGTTGTTTTTGTGTAGAGTAATAAGTGTTCATAGACCTTGAGGCTCCACACAGCCTTTCTCATGTGGCTTCTAATACTTTCCAGCATTACCATTGTTTCCTGGTTGTTCCTTCAAACTTTTGAATTACAGAGTAAAGATCATTTAAAGAGGACACATCACCACACAGAATGATTGTAATTTTCCATATAAAAATGAAACTATCTCTAAAGATAACTATTGTATGTACCCTTATCTGGTTTTCAGTTAATCTTTGTGTAAAGTGGTTATGTGCTACATGTAGTTGTTCGAGGCTGATGCCAAACAAGACGCTGGCTATCTATAATTTAGTTAAAAAAAATTTTTTTGCACTCATAAGCTAGTAGAAATTAGATTTTCTGCAAACTGCAAGTACTTCAATTGTGCTGAAAAGATATATATAACACTGTGAGGTCTCCTGAGACTGTATGCAACCTCTATCAAGCTCTTTAATGCAAACTCAGCACTAGTAATGCCAAAGTGACGGCAACATATATGGCTACAGATAAACTATTCTTCACTGATGTGCTGTAACACATCTGTAATATTTATTCAGTGTTTTATGGATATATTTCACCATCTATTAAGCTATAGTGTTCTCTCACTATTCAGATCCATCACACAATGACTGCTGCATTTCCTGCCTCTGCTTTTATACAGGCTATGATTTTGTCCCTTCTACATGGCTGAGCAATACCATGTGATATGATAGCTGAAAGGTATTATGGTTAAGTCCATTACAATATGGGCTGCAGCCAGTGTTCAGCCCCATTATTAGCATCTTACATGAGTGTGGAGTAACTATAAAGGAACTAATTTAAAGGGAACCAATCAAAATTACCACCACTAGCTGGTGGATTAGTTCATAAGCTTTCTAAGTGTCGTTATTTGCCAAAGTGGAAAGAGAATTTTCTGATGCTACTTACATTGCTGGAATCACAGATGTGGAGATTCTGGGAAGTAAAATCAAGCTGGCCATGCCCACAACTTAAAAAAATTACAGTATACTAGGAAGTTTAATTTATTTTCATTTCAGAACTTTTTATGTCATCTGACTTCCCCTAAGTCAACTACTTTCATATTTCCCAATGTTTGGGAACTTTGGGCCCGTTCATATATAACTCTGCAGTGGTATTTTGGAACATCATTGCAGAGTCAGAAACTGCACAAAGATCGTGCAGCTGCAGGAGTAGGGAGCCAGCTGGCAGAGACAGCTGAACTCCACATAGAGAAGACAGAAACAGTTTACTATCATGCGTGCTTTCCTCATTGCTGTATACAAAGCACAGAATGAGCACTGTGTATACTCTATTGTTGGGTGTCCCGGGACCAGGGGCTCCTTTCCTGTCCCTAATGCTAGTGGCCTAGCTCCCCCTGTTCTCCGGATTACTTCTGATGGTGACGATGCCGGGGCTCCGTACCTTGCCTTAGCTCCTGAATCCACTCTCAATCTGTACCCTTCCCCCATCCAGGGAACAGGAAAGTAATAGTGTACTGTAATACACGAACCAGACTAACAAGGTAATACAAACACGGATAAAGGAAAGTATCAATTATGCAAATACAAACACACAGACAACAAAGGTATACACTGTGGAGTGAAGGATGGGGAAAAAACAAAGTAGGAGAAGGGGGGGAATTAGCGCACACCCAAAACCTTGCAAAAGTCTCAGATAAATCCACCAAACGCCTTCTCAAACAACAACCACCAACCACCATCTGTTAGCCATGCAGCATAAGATAGCTCTGGCAGTGAGTGCTAGCCAGGACCCAAATCATGTAGGAGATGGGAGTGGCTAACAGTGAACAGCTGAGAGCCTTAATGCAGAAAAGCTTCCAAGAGCTCTCAACTGAGCAGATTAACCCCTGCACTGGTAAAAGAAACCTGCATGGTTTAATATGAAGATGAAGTGCTTCCAATCTGTGCTGGAGTAGGAGAAATCAAACGCTGCAGTCTTCTGGCTCCTCTTTGTTGCGGTAAACCCATGACAACTTGCTTCTCCCTTCCTAGTTATGATGTAATTGCAGATTGCCTGGATAGAGCAAAAACACCTGGGTCTTAGCAGATACAGATCAGCTCTGCAGGCAGGAGGGGAACGTTCACATGTTCAGTATTTGGTCAGTATTTTACATTAGTATTTGTAAGCCAAAACCAGAAGAGGAACAATGAGAGGAAAAGTATAATAGAAACATCACTTCTGTATTTATCACCCACTCCTGGTTTCGGCTTATAAAAACTGATGTAAAATACTGACCAAATACTGAACGTGTGAAAGTGGCCTAACTGGTGCTTGTTTGCCATTCCCACTTACTGGAGAAATAAACAATAAATAAATGTATTTATTTAATTATTAATTATGTCAGATTATCCCTGTAGCCAATAAATGGCCAGTTCACTGTCTCCTCCTTCAGACAAATCAGACATCTGGGGAAGTGAGAGCTCAGCCGCAGCGCTCACAACCTCTGGATGTCAGTTTTGTACGAAAGTGGGGACAATAAAGCAGCCACTGATTGATGTCATGTGAGCCCCAGAAGAGCCAATGCGGATACCGCTGGAATGGCGCTGACCCCGAAGTTAAGGATAGGTATTATTTTAGTTGGAGAAAACATAGTAATTGAGAAGTGGTTTTCCGAGTAGTAGACAACCCCTTTAAAAATCCATTACCAGAAAAAGGGACACTATTTGTTAAACATATATTTGCTAAGTTTTATATTTTCTAGCTTTTACATATACCCTTTCATGAGCTTAATGGGCCTCTACAGTGAATAAAAAATATTTTTAAAAGAGCTGGCATTAAAAAATGAAAGAAGATATCCCAACCTCACCGATTCCACAGGTCCTGTTCCGATGTCTACCCAGTTCTCGCTGGACTGTATTTCCTGGTTCTATCTTGACGCACCAAAAATGGCAGAAAAAAACTCCCAGACAATCGTCGGCTGAGATGGGTTACTGGTAGAACCATTTTAAAAATAATTTTTGCACCTTGGAAAGCCTCTTTAAAATGACTTTTTATAAAAAGACACAGAAGGTGTCTACAGTAGTATCTCAGGCAGAGAAAGTTATTATTAAGAATGAAATCCTGTTTTCCCGCTATGTGGACTGTCAAAACATCTCGGATCTCCTTGTATCCAAGTTTATAAAACATCTAAACTATTTACTTTAGCAGAAATTCTCTAAATCAAGTAGACTGGGTCCAAGAAACAGTTCCACCAAATCTGAATATTTCTGTTTGTATTAATTCATAACATAAAAAGGGGGACAAATATTTTCTATCTGATTGATCTAACACTTGTCCAAACTGGATTCCGTCTTTTCGCTTGATTGAAGGGAATTTCTTCATCAACATTGTGGAGAAGGTCTGTTTTCTAAATCAGTGGTTACTATCACGGGTCCCAAAGGGTTTGCACATATCCGTATTTATACAAAGTGCTGTAATCCCTTGCCCCTTGTACATATCCTGTATAAGATCATGTATTACTTTTGAAATTTGTGCTGATTGCATTTTTTATTGTACTTTGTATTTAAACTTAAACATTTGTAAAATTTGTTATATAATAGCATTCTTTACTACCCATGCATTCTAGATATATTAAAAAAGTTTCCCACAATGTTTGCAAGGTGATCAGCTGTATGTAGGTGGGACTGACAGCACCACTGACAGCGCTGCATTCAATTCCTATCAAGTCTGATGTCTCCAAGCACTTTTATACAGTGGAGGAGAGCCTGGAAGGTGGAGGTTCAAGCCACAAACTCCTCCAGCCACATTTGATGGTGACATGTTAAAAGATGTTTAGGGCTTATTCACACACTGATTCTTGAATTAAATTTCAGTACACATAAAGGACTAAGACATTGATAGCTGATACCTGTAGTTATGGCCAATGGACACTCACAGTGTAAGAAATCAGAATATCTCACCTCCAAATACTGTGTAAGTCGTTCTTCGGTATTGCAGTTCAGATCACATTCACTTCAATGGGAGTAGAGCAACTGTACCCACGAATGGCCACTACCACTGTGTGATGTTTCAGCTTCATATACGGTACTATGAATTTCCATCATCCACTGCTCCAGGTATTAGTTGAAGAGTGGAGGGTGCCATGTGTCAGACCCCAACCAATCTGATAATGATGACCTTAATATTTTAATATTAATAAGTTTAAAATTTGACACACAAGTTGCAATCTGATTGAAAATAACTTACAGCAAGCAACAAAGAGATGAATAATGGCCAACAGAAGTCAATGAAACCAAAACCAAAAGAATAACGGATCTACGGTCAATGGAAACCAAAATCCTTAACCAATAGAGGGCTGAATTGCAAAACACTCTAAATATAGTGAAACATTGAAATCACAGGCAGATCCAAATTGTGTGAATTTCATCACAGCAACTCACAATGTGACTCAGTAGTGTGTATGGCCCCCATGTGTATATTCAGTTGTGCTTAAAAGTTTACATACGCTGGCAGA
>VIAB01003294.1:94007-105913 GCA_009801035.1 Oophaga pumilio
TTTTTTTTTTAGAGTGGCCAGCTATTTTGGAAAATGCAGCAAGATTTTGCTTTTTGATATAGAAGAATAATAATTAAAGCTCCAATATACGAAAAGTCTCAAAAAGTCCTATTCCAATATGAAAAAAAGGTCTGTTAGTGTTGTGCTTTCCTAAAGTGTTAAAAAAAGCTACACCAATATTCACTATATAACAAAATAGACCCTAAAAAATTAACTGTTATTAATATTTTAGTAGGGGTAGTAAGGTATCTTGCCAAGGAACAATAGGCACTGTCTCCACCTACTATCTAGATGTATAGGTAATTCTCTATACTGATGCCGTGTTTGCAATTTATGTGGGGATTTGTTGTTGTTGAGTCCTTTGCTTTTTAAACATTAATAAAAGTAAATTTTTGGAGATCTATTTTGTTCTCTGGTTGTAAAGTATATGAGATGCTCTCTATTTGAATAATAGGTTTGGTTTACCAATACTTACCAGCCTGGCACGTGACAAAAGGACACTTATTTGCCAAGCGTCGCTTGTTGCATGGTAGTCAATTGATCTACTTAACAAATGCGTTGGAAGTTTGACCTTACATATAACTTAAACATGGTGTGAACATAGCCTCTGAAAGTTCTGTAAATATAATAATTATCATCTCAATAAATGCCTTTCCATAATATGACATGACATGCAGTCTAAATGACATGAATGGAAGAAAGTAGTCAGCAGAACGCACAAAATGTGTACATTATAGTCAGAACAATATGGAACTGGAGATCAATGTTAAGCTGTTTTTTCTTGTGTTTGCATTATAAGTGACATAAGGTACTGGTGATATACCCTTTGTGTACAGGAAACATTCATTATGGCTGCCATACTGTAAAAGAAAGACAGTTGGCTATAGTATTTTTTATAAACTAAACATTAATCCAAAAGTTTGTCAATACGTGGCCAAATCTCCCCCTACCTGTTTTCCATCCAAGGTGTACAGCTTCTTGACCACTCCAGTCTCCAATTTAATGGCATCAGTGATATCGGTTAGGACTTGCTCAAAGGAATGGGCCGTCTTCTTGTTGAGAAGGACACGTACAGCCTTACGAGGCTTTACTCCGCTTCGAATGATCGTTACCAACTTGGGACGGACAAAGTCCTTGCTCTCCTTGGACTGAGCGTTGTTGCAGGTACCCAGGGACTGTGGGCTCTTTAGAGCAGCAGAAGTCTTCACATTTACTGACCAGTTGGGGTTGACATTCTTTGTGTATTCCAGTCTCTTGAAGAAGTTGTCAGATGAACAAACATAGCTTTCTCCTACAATGTATGATACAAAAGGTAGAAATTTATTTATATAACTCAGTTTTTTTCAGTGATAAAAGTAAATGTAGATATTCCATAGTTCTAAAATATAAATTGCAGTTTGGGATCACTTTTACAAAATATTTTGGGGCTTATATTATCAACAGTTAAAAAAAAAACCAAAGTATACAAGAACTCTAGAGTAACATAAAATGGTTTTACACTCCTCCCTACAAAATGACCTGCCTCGCAATCTAATATCCGGTGCTGTGGATCATTTACCACAGTTCTATTTTGTCCACTTGTGGACCGGATTGTTATTGACATATATCGATACACCACATATTACACTCAATGATAACATTAAACTTCAGATCAGCAGTTTTAAGGGCTAAGCTTCTTTGCAGCCAATTAAAAGGTAGCTAAATTGGGCACCCAAGATGTCAACATGCTGATAGTAACTAAGTTTATATAGAGGAAGTTGTAAGACTTTTAGACTGACATTTGTGTTGGTTTACTTATTAAAGACCCTTAGAGAAAGAGTTTGGTGTACAGTATGCGTGCTTTGTTTGGGAACTGTCTGTTAGATCTGAATCTGTATCAAATCCATATGAAAATAGGGTAAGCACAACACGTCCTTGTAATGGAGTGATGCCTCTGGTTTAAGCATCCAATAGAAGAAAACATTCTCTATGTTTATATTGATATAAGGTTCTCGGAGCACTGTGAGTGGGGCCACGTGACATCGACCATCTTTCCCATGGCCAACTCTTGGTCCTGCAGTCCCGCTCACACAGTTCTAAGCACTTTATTTGCATATAAACATCAAATGGGTAGCAAATATAAAAGGTGCTTTTAGACTGGCTAACAGGCTCATTTGTTGGCCTGTTTACACAGGCTGATGAGTACTGATGAGAAAAGAAAAATCATCACTGTGTCTGTCCCCATACAGACTCATGTTGCTTGGTGTAACTGCTGATCTGTTGACTTGGCGTAACTGCTGACGTCATGTTGATTAATAGGTGGCTTCCTGCAGTTAGGCATGATGTTGGCATTAACGCTCCATCAACAGAGCATCCCGGAAGAGAAGGCGATGATGCTCCGTAGATGTGACGTCAGCAGAAGCCACTCAGTTGCCGGCAGGAGCGGTCTGTGACTGCTCTGTGCCGGTAGAGATCAGCACCAGGCACAAAAGGCAGGTAATCAGCAACTATCTACCTGTTAGTTCTCAGGCACATTGTAAAAAAAAAAATAGTCCTGGATAACCTCTCTAAGAGCTTGAATGATCAAACTGTCACTTTAATCTTTCCATACTACATTTTGCCAGCGCACTATTTCAGAAGAGGTTTACTTCAGATCCCATTTATATTAATGACACAAAATCATCCCTATTTTTAAATAACCAGTGACCTTATAATACTACACTCCATGTAAAACATTAGCCATTTACTTATTTCAGATCTCTAATGACTGAATACATCTCTGCTAACGGAAAGACAAAGTATCCGGCAGCGGGCGACTATTGTATTGCGGCTGTGAAAGGTAAACCTGAATCTGTTACCATAGAAACAATGCGAGTGCTAAACAGCGCTCCACAATAGGCTCCCTCCACACGTCTGCAGCGACAAGACGGGGTGACAGACCTACAGGTCTACTAATGGCATTTATTTATGCTACAGAAAAAAAAAGGCTTGGAAAAAAATGCAAGATTGATCCTACACATAACCGGGCCTATTTCCTAACATTTCTGGAAAAACTGGGGCTTCTTATAGGATTAGCATTGCTTGCCAGACCCTCTAAACACATATCATACACATCCATTTTAATTTCTTTCAGCTTCTCGGCCTCAATGGGATTTGCAAATTAATTGGAGCTGTTTTAGCTCTGCCGAAAAAGAGAACATGCTTATCTAAACAGTCCCTTCATTGCAGAAGCCTGTATCCGATTCATGAAATCTCTACTGCGTGACTGTCGAAAAATTCTGCCATATCCCTCCCGCTCTAATTTATAAATATATATGCTAAAAAATTCTGTCTTATACCTCCCTGCCAGTACGGCCCGCAGCACTTACCGCATAAACGTATTCCCTTTCATAGAGCAATAACGAAGCATTACAGATTGGGAACTCAGATTTATTTGTAATTATAAATGGAAATCATTAATAGCCCACGCCGCTAATTGCCCTGTAAATATTCTTTCTTTCGATGTCTATTTCAGTGCGTTGTCTTGCGTTTTCCTCTTATAAATGCCTCCCATATCTCCTATAAGCGGATGATGCAGTGAGAGGTTTACGGGGGCTTTTTTGGGTTACAATCAGCCTTCTGTAGTCCTCAATATCAATAACACATTGAAAATATAGGTCATTTAAGAAAGAGTTCATGACTTGACTGCATTTGGCATTGACTGCTGAAGATAAGTGACTCACACTTCCGTTACAAGCTGTCAAACTAGATGAAGCCTACACGGTGGACAATTTGGCTCAGTGATTTGCGGTACTATTTTATGAATATGTGAGGAAAGTTATGCACCTTTGGGAAACAAGGAACAGGACCATATTCCACTATGACTACCATCATGACTACCTTTAAGCAGTACACATTCATCGTATTAAAGGTTTATGATTATTTGTCCCCTATCCTTGCCATATTCTTATTTTAATTCTCCTGCTTTCCTTTGCCTCCCTACAATTTACATATATACTTTCACTACTTTCATTCTCTTCCCTATCATCCAAGAGGCGGGACTATGCCAACTATCCTGGTAGTTACATCCAAGGAGAAAACACTTAAAGGGAGTCTGCCATTCAAAACTGACAGTATAGACTAAACACATAGGGCAGTAGGGAATTCAGCCACTAGAAAAATTGCACCTCTAGTGTTCTAATCACGGAAGAGACTGAAGTTTAACTACATATGTCAATTAAGGCAAATGGCTTTGCATGCCCCACCTCCCTCACTGGCTATTGACAGCATTGGCTTGCCCCAGTTTTTTCTTCAAACAGTGCTCACTCCTTGCAAGGCAGCTCTGTCAGTCACCATTGAGGAAGGCAAGGGCATGCGAAACCACCGGGCGGAAAGGTGCACTGATCCTCTTAGCCACACCAACTTCAGTTACTGCATAACAGAATCAGCAAATTAGAACCATAAAGGTGTTATTATTATAGGGGCTAAATCCCTACAAGGCTATGTGATTAGTTTATACTGTGGCTTCATTTAAAGGGTTATTCTAATCACATTACTCAAGAATGGAGTGATCTTTTAGTTTTATAGTTTACGGCTCGTTGCTTAGTTAATTTCTTGCAGTGCTTACAAGCACTTTCCAATAGACATTGTAAGCGCTTATCAGGAGATTTAGGGATTACTGAGGATCCACTATGCTTCTCCGATCCTGCAGATGGTGCCATTGCTTACCGTATCAGAGAGCCTACAGTTTGGGCCTATAGTGCAACAATGCCGCTGGTCTAAGCTGTCTCTCAAGCAGGAGCACACCACCCACATTAGCAGGAAGCTGGCAGGCTGGACAGTGCTGTGATCCACAAGATACCACAAACCTTTTTAATGGGTCGTCTCATGAAGACTACGCTGGCATGCTAATAAAGTTTATCATTGACAGTCTCCATTTGAGACCTCATCTATGAGCCAGATTAATAGAGCCATTCTAGAAGAGCCAGGTGAACCCAAGCCAGATATCTACACATTATATAGCTGGGCATTTATGCGGCTGTTTAAGGGCATCAGCTTCCCCTAGGAGTAACAGTTGATCGCTGAGGGTTAAATAAATAAATGTTTAAAAATGTGCCTGTAGTCAGAGGATAAAATATAAAGGGGACCTCATCTCTAATTAATATCTATAGGGGACTCCTAGAATACATGTCAGCCCTCAAATTATTTATCTTTCCGATGCAATTATCACTGCAGAGCAAATTGTAAACCAGTATCTATGTTTCCAAAACGAATTATTGTACTATAAATGGGATCTGTTCTCTCAGATAATCATGGGAAAATTATATCTTGGAAAATTGCCATACGTCTCACTTTTATGGTATTAGCAAAAAAAAAATCAGACTTACATATAACAGCAGCCAAAAGAAGATATCCAGAAAATAACGATAAAAAAATGGCAATATTTTATTAATACTATTAAAATCAACCACAATAAAATCCTAATGGAAGATAATCAATCATTGTGCCCAAAACTAGGGGAGACATCAGGTGTGCGCTAAATATATGGCAACACAAACACCAATAATAAATACATCCAGTAAACACATTAAAGCAATTACTGCATAAAAAATCACAATGTCCCATCAAGACGAAATAATATTGAGAATAACAGTGCACATTAGCAGATCAATGGTGAAGGTAGCAGTGACACAAAAAGCCTGGCGCCTCTCCTCACCCCGACGCGCGTTTCGCATCCAGCTTCTTCTTATGGAAAATTGTCATACATCTCACTTTTATGGTAGTTCTATAGGCATATGCAAATATGGGCAATTAAGTTAAAGGGATATTTCCATCTCCAAGATCCTATCCCAATATGTAGTAGGTGTAATAATATTAGCAAATACCTACAATTAGAAGTGTAGTATAGTTTTTCTGATTTGCTATGTCTCTTTCCTCATGTGCATGCATTGGCGGACCTTAGGTATCCATGGTTATGACCACTAGCAACTAGGTAACTAACTGTCACTATATCAGTGGTCGTAACCATGGATACCTAAAGTCCTGCAATGCCTGCCCATGAAGAAATAGACATAGCGAATCACAAAAACTATTCTACATTTCTAATTGGAGGTACTTACTAATATTATTATATTACACCTGCTACATATTGGGATAGGATCTTACAGATAGGAATACCTCTTTAATCCCTCTCTCCTCTTGATTATTTCTCCTTATAGCAGTTAAAGGACACATTGCACCCCTGACCAATGATGGCTATAGAGGTTGTCTCATGAAGATAACCCTTATACATGTGTCCTGTCAGGCATTTATGAAGGTCATATGGCTGGCACTTCTGAGAGAGTATATTGCTGGCAAGTACCACTTTGACAAATTTGGTGCATTTTAAGACCGTATAGTCTAAGTTTGCACTGTCCAAAAATTGGACAGTTTTAATAACTGTGCCCCATAGTGAATATCGTTGGAAACTCCTGCACGTTAAAGGGGTTGTCCTGCCTTACACTACAAGTCTGCAGTCATGCTATGTGACTGCGGACTTGTGAAACCTCACATTGCATGCACTGTGCGCTGTGAGGATTCTCCAGTGACAGCACTGGGAGAGGCGAGGCGTGACCGCAAGTATGTGATTTGCATACATGCGTTCACGTGCCAACTAGATGGGGGCGGCTTCGTTCAATGCAACTGTATTGAGCAAAGCCAGGAATGTAGCCAGAAGTATGCAAATTGCATACATGCGGCCATAAGATGGCCTGCTCCTGCGTCAGCAACGGAGAATCCTTACAGCACACAGTGTGCACGATGTGAAGATTTACAAGTCTGCAGTCACTCAGAACGACTGCAGACGTGTAGCCTAAGGCCGGACAACTCCTTTAAACTCCAAAATTTGCAAGATGCGATACATGTGAATTCCAGCTTTATAGCTCTGTCATTTAAAGATTGGTGGGGATCCTATCTATCAGACCACCATTGTTCAGAAAATTATCTCTGCGGTGCGCCATCACTTTTGGATGGAAAAAGTCCTTTATTATCTAAAGCGATTTTTTTTTTGTAATTGCAGAACACCATGGCATTTGTTAAAGAGAATATTGTGTGCAATAATAAATAGAACATTTGTGTAACTTTAGATATAAACCAGTATACAATCAGATCCAGGGTGTATTAGATCATGTTTTCCTTAACATCGTTGCAAGGTTAAACAGATTGTCTGTCCAGTTCCTGCCTACTAATATAAACTCTGATCCATGAAATGACATAGGGAAGACATTGTCATGGAAAAGCTCAGCCACCTGCCATTACAATGCAAAATCTGCCTTTTTACTTGGCAAGGCAGCCTTCTAGGCAGAGGGAAGCTGATCTGCCAAGTCAGCAGAGAAAAGGACAGATGGCCCAATAGTAATGACAGAACAGAAGACGCAGTGAAACTAATGACTGATTATATGCTTTTTTCTTATATGGACATCAAAGAAACTTTCAAATGTTACATTGCTAATTCACTGCACTGATACAGGCAGAAAACAAATTTGAAAATTCCAATACTGCCATAATACCTTAATGGGTTATTATGTGTCACTTGCACAACTTTAAGTGTCTTGATGTTAAAAATTGCAAATAGTGTAAATTGTGAGAGGTTTTATGTTAACTTTACCAGTACTTGGGGCCATTATACTGTAGGGAGTACTATATGGGGTCAATTATATTTTATGGAGCACTATGTGGGGCCCATTATATTATATGGAGCACTACGTGGGGCCATTATACTATATGGAGCACTATGTAGGCTCATTATACTGTATGGAGCACTATGTGGGGCCATGATACTGTACATAGCAACATATGTGACCTATTATACTGTATAGAGTAATATATGTGGCCCATTATACTATATGGAGAAATATATTGGGCCATTATACTGTATGTAGCAATATATGGTGCCATTATACGGTATGGAGTAATATATGAGGCCATTATATTGTATGGAAGACTATGTGGTGTCCATGATACTGTATGTAGGACTATGTGGTGCCCATAATACTGTATGGAGGACTATGTGGTGCCTATAATACTGTACTTAGGACTATACTGTCCCTTCTAAAATGAAAACTCTGCAGTCACGCTGTGTGACTGCAGACTTTTGAATCCGCTGTGAGGATTTGACGGTTTCTGACTTGTTGTAGTATTTATATATATATCAGCCTCAGTGTTTCCTATGTGATGTATGTATACCAGCCTCAGTGTACCTTATGTGATGTATGTATACCAGCTCCAGTGTCTCCTATGACATGTATATATAGCATAGTCTCTGCATCTCCTATGTGATGTATATGCAGCAGTTTTGGTGTCTGTTATCAGATGTATATACAGCAGTCTTGGTGTCTCCTATAAGATGTATAAACAGCAGTATCTGTGCCTCCTATATAATGCATTCAGGAGTCTTGGTGTCTCCTATGGTGTCTCTTATGTGATGTATACAGCAGTCTTGGTGTTTCCTATGTGATGAATACAGCAGTTTTGGTGTCTCCTATGTAATGTATACAGCAGTCTTTGTCTTTTACTGATATATTTAGAGCAGTCTCGTCTCGGATGTGATATATACAGAAGTCTCGGTGTATCCTATGTGATGTGTACAGCAGTTTCCATGTCTCCTATGTGATGAATATACACCAGTCCCAGTGTATCCTATGTGATATTTATACTGCATAGTCTAATTGTTTCATATTTGATGTATATACAGCAGTCTCACTGTATCCTATATGATGTATACTGCAGACCTCCCACTGCTTAAGTTCTATAAATAAGCCGTGAGCAGGGATGAATTTCTCACTTCGAGGAGACATTCAGTGAAATATACACCTGTGTTCAGAACAACGTACTCCTGGGTGCCGTTCTTTACAAAATTTATCACAAAGAGAATGAGTTAAAAGTATGTTTTGCCCAATACATCCACCTCTTTCATGTAGATTGGAAAGAGACATATTGTCTATAAAGTAGTTTCCTGGCAGTGAGTTAGCAGATTAGGGAGTTTCCAATGAATAAATGAACCTGATGAAATAGATAGTTATGTGAAATGGAACATACCATTTCCTGTGGGACTTTCTATATTTATATTATTTTCTGAGGAAGTCACAGCATTTCACTTTATCATTCTGATGATGATAATGAATAATGAATGACGACCATTGATATTTCATGGTCCACTTGCATTGTATAACTTCCAGTAGATGCAATGCAGTGAAAAGCAGCCAATACAATGTAAAACAGCACTGAAGAAGCTTCATATTTGTAATATAAAATAGTACAGTCCTATGACAATAATCTGATTAAAACCACATATATGATATTAAAATGATTTTCACATTTTAAGAATGTACTCAAATATTGTAGAACTGAATAAATATTTTTCAAAAATGTACATATGTATTGAACTCTTTACACATTGGGGCATGAAACCACTCACCCTAGTAGGTTTAAGCACCATATCACATAACATGAAGATGTAGGGTACATAAATAACAGTTAAGACAGCAGAGTCAGTATAAAGAGTTTACTTGAGTGCCAACTGACGATATAACATGTTGATCTACCATATTTAAAGGGTTTGTTGGGATTTAACATTTGATGGCCAATCTTTTGGATAGGTCATCAATGTCTGATTGGTGGGGGTGCGATCAGCTATTTCTGGTGTCAGTGGGGACTGGAACTGCTCATTTACAGAGTTGCACAACTCCGTCAACTGTATAGTAGCCGTGGCGGGGTACCGCACATTCGCCCCCTATTCAAATAAAAAAGGGGATGATGTGCAGTACCCGGCCAAAGCCACTATTCCGTTGACGTAACTGAGCAGCTCCATAACTGAGCAGTTCCAGATGCCACCGACACCAGGAACAGCTGATCGGCGGGGGTTCCAGATGTCGCATTCCCAAATATTAGACATTGATCAATGTTAAAGTCCCCGACAATCCCTTTAAGCCCTTATTTCATGGCTTGATGCAAACTGTATGATAACAAATAATCTTTAATTCAATCGTTCTGTACCCATAGTTAGTTATATGGTGGGTAGCACATCCCCTGTTTACAATCAAAAATGTGCTGCCAGCAATGATGATTATAAGACCTGCGTATTTCAACCTTTTCTTATTCATTGGCTGATCGGTGGAATTTGTTCATTGGTCAGAGGTCAGAAAAGTTATTGGTTCAGGGACTAATAGCCATGTGGCAAAGTTAGAAATTTTGGGGATATGCTACAAGAAACTATGGTGTTATAACCTACTGCAGTCAGGATCATCTATCTTATATAACATTGTTGGGTTGCATTATATTTTCTCTTTATTCTTAGACTATGTTCACATTCACATCAGAGACTCTATTGCAGATTTAGTTAAATTTGACAGGATCCATACCTGTGCATGCAGAGCTATTATTTTCAGTCAAACAGATGGACACCATGATGGAACCGATGACAAATCACTGTGACCCGCCAGGTACGGTGGTATTAGTCAAGCAATATGCCGCAGCTTAACTATAAAGCAGTTGTGAACTAAACCTACTTACTGACAGAGGGTAACCCCATGTTGCTTTTTTTCCTTATCACACTAGAATACAATTTGGCTCCAGTGAGGTCCACTATCTCTACAAGTTACTATGACCTTACTTTAATCATTAAGTTCGGCCTTAATTCGAGGCAGTGATGAGATCCTGTAATAAACAAATGAGTAAAATCTACTTAATAAAATCCACTCTCTGTTATTCAGCAAACTCTAAATTCCTTCGCATATGCAGGGTCTTTGATCTTTGTCAGATAAAAGTACTTAGTTTTGCAAAGTGACTAATCCTATATTAAGACACCATCAAAAAGCAATTACATGAGATGAAGTAGGAATAACTCTGCATTAGTATTAGATGTGGTGATGTAAAGAAAACTTCAAGACTGCAACATGAGACATTTATGTGTTGAAACTTTAAAAAAAAAAAATTGTCAAATGAAAAAAAGTACAGTAGGCACACTGCTAAGTCACTGTCATGGGTTTACCGCGACAGAGACGAACCAGAAGACCGCAGCATCTGATTCCTCTTACTCTTGCACTGATTAGAAGCACTTCACCTTCATATTAAATGGTGTAAGTTTCTTTTAGCAGTGCAAGGGTTAATCTGCTTAAGTTGAGAGCTCCTGGAAGTTTTCCTGCATTAAGGCTCAGCTGTGCACTGTTAGCCACTCCCATCTCCTGCATAAACTGGGTCTTGGCTAGCACTCATTATCAGAGCAAGCTTATGCTGCATGGCTGGAGGTTGTTGTTGGTTATTATTGGAGAAGGTGTTTGGTGGATTTATCTGTGACTGTTGCTAGGTTTTGAGTGTGTGATAATTCCCTTTCTTTTCCCACTTTAGTTTAACCCCATCCTCCACTCCCTGGTGCATTCCTCTTTTGTCTGAGTGCGTATATTTGTATGTTTGGTATTTTTCGTTACCCCTGTTTGTATTACCTTGTTAGGCTGGTTGGTGTATTACGATACACTACTACTCCCCTCTTCCCTGGGTGAGGGAAGGGTACAGACTGAGGGTGGATTCAGGAGCTAAGGTGAGGTACGTGGCCCCGGCATCTTCACCATCAGAAGTAATCCTGGGAACAGGGCGAGCTAGGGATGGGACAGGAGCCCCTGCTCCTGGGACACCCAACAACAGAGCTGCGACAGTAACATTTAACTGAATGCAAATAATTGCATTTCCCAGCAGTCCTAAAATCTATAATAGGTGTCAAACGACAATTAAAATATATGTATATACTGAGACAATGACAAAGCATATACTGAGACAATGACAAAGCATATTTTTAGCCCATGTTTGTTACCACACATGCTGGTGCATCCAAAGATATAGGTAAAACACACGTGGTCAAAATTGTTGGTACCACTCGTTTGATGACAGAAAAACCCACAATGGTGACAGAAATAACT